>JAWZYV010000776.1:0-19035 GCA_038373885.1 Cheiracanthium punctorium | reverse complement strand
GAAGTGAGTATCGCCCGGAGAAAACTGTTCATCCAATCGCCGATGCGCTCCCGAAGCCCGGTAAACGCCGTTCAACCGCGCAGCCGGAGAACATCTCAGAAATGAGATGCGCAGTCGGCAGTGATAAATAAAAGGAGGAGCTTTCGCCGTAATCGAAGCAGATAAGCAGAGTGGCAGATAAGCAGATAGGCAGTTAAGCAGACCGATAGCAGGTCGAGGCAGTTAGGCCGATCATGGCCGATCGTCGCCGTTAAGCAATTAGACAGTCAGGCTGTATTAACAGTTGACCGACGTTTTTGGCGAGCGGTAATGCTCTTTAAGCTCCAGACATGTTATTTTTAGCCAGCTAAACCTGCTTTTATTTAATCTTTAAAATGATAGTACGTTTTTAATCAACATTTAATGCCGATTTTTTTAACCTGTTTTTAAAGTGAAATAGAAGTTAGAATTTCTGTTTGAAGTGCCGTCATATAGAACATCGTGTTTCATCGTAATTTAAGGATCTGAAGTTCTCCCTGTGGACTTGTTCTTTTCAAGGTAAAGCAGCTTTTGAAATTGAAATCTAAACGGCTTGTAATGTTTAAATTCATTAGACCATTTTTTTGCCAGTACTTATGAGTTTCTTCAGACTGTGATATTTTTCTGTGCCTAACTGTGATAAAGCATAGCTGTGATATTTAATAGTTCTCTTGCAATGAAATCCTGTTCTACAAGTAATTTCTGACTGTGATACATTTCTGTGCCAGACTGCTATAAATAAAAGTAGATGTCTCTCAATTCAGTTGCTATCCTTGTTTCCATAACACTCTTCACTCATGGCCAATCACTTCTCAACACCAAATTTGTTTCCCGGGTGTTGTCATTCCCAAATTTAACCTGGATTGTCGGCACTTGCGGGAACAAAAATCTCGCCGACTGTCCTCGACTTTGGCGAGTTTTGCCGAAATGTCGCCAAATTTGGCGATAGTCAGTCATTTGGTCCATGCCCAAAGTATCGCCATTTGTCATCATTCTTGGCGAGTTTTGGCGAAATTTCGCCAAGTTTGGCGATAATCTGCCATTGTTGGTCCATGCTTAAAATCTCGCCAAATGTCGTCGACATTGACGAGTTTTGCCGAAATATCGCCAAATTTATTTCGTATTTTGTATAACTCTTAAAACTTTAACCCGTAGAATTTTGAACTTTTGTATTTAGAACTATATTATAATATCTAACTGTTTTCAATATCTTTTTTGACAGCAATCGACTGGGAATTTATTTATAGGGTGAGCCAAATGACTTTAAATACATTAAGGTGTATGGATGCATTCAATTCATTGAAAGTCTGTGGTCAATGACTACTGTGGCTATCCCCAAAATCTCGCAAACTATTTCAAGTTTGTCGGCTTTTGGTGAAATATCGCCAAATAAAGTGTCAGAAGGAAATCTTTCAAATTGAACTCAGCTTGGCGATATCGAAATATTTGGCTAGAAATCGCTAAACCTTACTATTATTGATATTTTATCTCTTTCAAACAAATAAGTTTAGAGGAAGTGCGTAGAAAACATTTTTATTTAATAGACGTGCAAGGAAGTCATGTGTTGGACACATCAGATTTTTTTTTTTTTAAAATAACCGCTCAGAAATGTCCCCAACACCCACCGGCTTATAACGTAAAACCAGCATGCTTTCTTTTATTTAGCTCTATATTCACACCATATTTCTATCAAACACACACAAAAGAACGCTCCTTTTCCTTTCAAAACATAATAAAAACACCATATTCCACACATAAATACTGATGACGAAATTCCCCGATACGCTTACTAACCTACGATACGCTTACTAACTACGATAAAACAGAATCAAAGCCACAAGGAAAATCAAACATTAACTTAATCCACTCTATCACCAGCCACAAACAAACAACTATCGTCATTCAATTAGCACTGAATGAAAATCCCATACTTCAAAACACCCAGTGTTTCTCTTTGGTTACTAGTCTAAACAATCACCGGCAGGGTACTTCACTCCAGCTGAGCATCGCCCATGACGGCGCCAGAGCCAACGCCAAATCAATTTGTAAACAAAACATCAAAATGTAAACGGCACCGTATACAGAATATAGTCCATTAATGCTATTTATAAAACTGTATTTTTATGTAATTGATGTGGATATATCATCAGCAGGACATCCTGATGATGCAAACTACATTATGTGATTGTGCAAACTACATTATGTAATAAATAATATTTGTAAGCATTTGGTTTTCATTAAAATGATTAAGATAAGTTAAGTGTAATAAAAGTATATTTACAATTTCCCTTTAAGTAAAAATTATTAAACTAGCCTGCATTACATAATTGTAATAAATATTGTAATGTGCTTTCTCATAATAATAGTTTTAATAATGATAAATGTACATTATCTATAAATTTGAATTCTTGTAAGATGAAAACATGGATGAAAGTTTTCTGTGTTTATTATATTCCTTAAAATCAACTATTTTCGTATAGCATTCTTTTACTTACCAAATCAGACACTGAATTAGGTGAATATTGTTATATGGAAATGGAAATAGTGATTTTAAGTGTCCTGAACTTTTATCCCTGAGAAAATGAAAAAATAGCAGATAAATCTTCATTGTTTGCTTGTGGATTAGGGCCGATTGACTGCACTAGGGTCCTAATCCTATAGGGGAATACCTTCCTATTGCTAAGGTGTGATCCTAGCCAGTATTTATGCACGGTTTCTGAAAAAAAAAAAAAAAGGAAACTCCGAACAGCTAGATCAACAGTCACGACCGGGATATGAACATGGCACCTCCCACCATCCAGTTTCGCGAGCAGAACCTCTCAGCCATTAGTGGAGCAATAAATCTTCAAAAAAGTGACAAAAAATAGTCAAACTAATAAGTTTTTCTCAAAGGTTGTAAAAACCCTGGTAAAAACATGTTTTTCCAAAGACGGTAAAAACCATAGTAAAAACCGGTAAATACCGTCCAACCCTGGTCAAAAGAAAAAAAAGGACTATATTCCGTATACGGTGCTTTGTTTACATATCAATGGTTTGTTTACAAATCATTGGCGAACAATCTGACGCGAGAGTGAGCGATGCACCGCCAACTGCCGGTGGTAGTTGTGACTGGCAACCATAAAGAATACGTGTTTCGTCAGGTTTGGGAATTTGAAATTGTTTGCGTTATTGATGGAAGGGAATGAAATGTGTTATGTTAATATAAGAAAAGAATTTGTGTGTGTTTGTTAGAAATATAGTACGTTATAAGCCGGTGGGTGTTGGGGACATTTCTGAGCGGTTATTTAAAAAAAAAAAAAAATAGAGGTAAGTGCTCTTTTTTAACGAATCTTTGCAATGTTTAAGGTTTTTAATGTGAATTTTAAATTGATATTTGAAGTGTTTATGTTTTCGTAAGTGCTATTTACGTGCTATTCTAATCATACTGACTTTATAAGAGGTGTAAAACTAGGTTGTTTAATCCACCGATGTTTTTTTGAGTTGAAAACGGGCCAGTGTTTGCCCAGTTTACATTAGCTGTACAACTAGGTTGCTTAGTTCACTGTTGTTTTTTTTTTAGTTAAAAACGGTCCACTGGTTGCGTAGTTTACATAGCTGTACAACTAGGTTGCTGAATCCACTGAGGTTTTTTTAGTAAAAAACTGTCCACTGGTTGCATAGTTTACATAGCTGTACAACTAGGTTGCTGAATCCACTGAGGTTTTTTTAGTAAAAAACGGTCCACTGGTTGCTTAGTTTACATAGCTGTACAACTAGGTTGCTGAATCCACTGAGGTTTTTTTAGTTAAAAACGGTCCACTGGTTGCATAGTTTACATAGCTGTACAACTAGGTTGCTGAATCCACTGAGGTTTTTTTAGTAAAAAACTGTCCACTGGTTGCATAGTTTACATAGCTGTACAACTAGGTTGCTGAATCCACTGAGGTTTTTTTAGTAAAAAACGGTCCACTGGTTGCTTAGTTTACATAGCTGTACAACTAGGTTGCTGAATCCACTGAGGTTTTTTTAGTTAAAAACGGTCCACTGGTTGCATAGTTTACATAGCTGTACAGCTAGGTTGCTGAATCCACTGAGGTTTTTTTAGTTAAAAACGGACCACTGGTTGCCTAGCTTAGATAGCTGTACAACTAGGTTGCTGAATCCACTGAGGTTTTTTTAGTTAAAAACGGTCCACTGGTTGCTCATTTTTAGTGGAATATATGTGCAATTTTAATGTGCTGATAGTGGAAAATGGTTGGCGACAGTCGCTGGAGCTTGGCGGCCGCCAAGCTCCAGCGACTGTCGCCATGTTTACATGGGGTGGGCACCGGCTTGTATGATTTTACCAAAAAAAATTCCAATACATTACACTCTATGGGCAGTCATATTAACTAATTATTATTAATGAGCTCAACTTGTGTTAGCGTAATTGATATTTTTTAATATAATTAATTTTAATTATGTATTTAGTTTCATGCAAAATGAAAATATACTGCATACTTACTTTGACATTTTGTTCTCTTTAATTAATAGATTAGTTTTTGACGGTTTAAACCAGTTTTTGACATTTGTCTTGTCAAAAACCCAACCCTGACACCAGGTATTAGTGGGTATGTAACATCAATCTATGCACCATAGACACACTTGGTGGTTGAGTTATGTTCTTGATAAAGATGAAGATTGCAGTAAAGTGCAAGTTACATTCCTCCATCCTTCAGGTCCATCCCCCTCATTTATGTATCCTACACCACCTAATACACTGTGGATCCCTTTTGCAGATGTGATATGCAAAGTTAACCCCGTCACACAGACAGGCCGAACATACAGTTTACCAGACAGTGAAGTTAACAAATGTGTGGGTATCTTCCAACGATTGAAGTTTCGATGAACTAATTTGTTAATCCTTAACTTTACTCATAATATTGGAGTTTTAATGGTGTCTATGTGACCTTTCTCCATTAAAAAAAATGTAAAAGTAATAGCCACTGCTTGTTTCATTGAAATGTCTTGCTTGTTTCATTCAATGAAATATTCAAAATTTTCTGAAACAATACTAATTCTGGTATTTTTCACAACACGTGCATTTCTGAAGCACAGTATCTCCTGATCCCATGATAGAATTTTGATGAATGTATTAAGACATTACAAGCTATATTTGATAATATTTTAGAATTTTTAAAATTGCCACTTTTTGAGAAATTTAAATTTTTAAAATTTAATTTCAAAATTTTCAATTTTTAAAAATTATAACCGCTAACTTGTGGCATATCATATTAAAGCCCCATTCAACAGCTTTAAAACGATACCACTCTCAGCTTTATACCATCACTGATTGCCAGCCAATAGGCATCTTTCAGTGCCAAAATATGAATGTTTTTCATACAAATTTAAATCTTTAAAAATTAATAACTTCTAAAATAATTGTGCTACATAACTGATATTTTTTCATAAGTCAATGATATTTTACTGAATACCAAAAATTATGAAAATCTGAGACATCAAGTCTGAATCAGTGTTTTGATTTGACATGGAATGACCCGACTATGTCATTGCACTTTGCGTCTTGATTAAATAATTATTTTTATGCTGTTATAGCATACTTCCTTGCATGGTGTGATTATGAAAGTTGCTGTGTAGTGTATAAAAAAGTTTTTGTTAGGGGGCCCGAAGGAAACTTATGCACTGGGCCCTGATCTCTGCAAATCGGTCCCTTATTAAAAGGCGTTTATGACTTCAGGACACAGCTTACCATAAAGGTTTAGAGCTGAATAAATGTGCCTGAAGGGTTATATTCAACAATTCAATTTTTAGAATACACTTTTTACATTACAATAGTTCATTACGTTCTTAAAAAATTAACATGTTAACTTCACCATTATAAATACATTTTTTTTTTTTTTTACAATTACCCCTTTAACATGTTAAAAGGCATAATCATCATGTAAAAATGAATAATATACATACTTTATACTAAAAAATTTTCCGCAAGGAGGTTTTTGACCCCCTCTTGCGTATGCCACTGCCATATAATGTAAAACTAGCGAGTGTAGAATAAGGACAATTTAATATTAAATAGTAAAAGTATTAACATTTATGAATGACTCCGTGGAAGACTACAATAACGTGAAAATCATATAAACTGAGTAAAATTTATAAGCCTTTTGACATATTACAGGGATTGTTGTACCAATAACTCATTGAAAAAAACTTACGGATAGTTCTATTACTGGTCTCATTCGTATTCTTAGTTTGTTTCTTAGCGTTATTACTTCCGTCAGATGTTGCATGAGCACTCCTTTTGCTTACAGATTCAGAAATATCAGCCGATGCTTTTCGTTTAAGAGCACTAGAATTCATTTTAGTGGGGGTCGCCATGTTTGTTATGTTACTTTGAAAATAATACAGGTTATTGCCAAAAGATAAAATAATAATTTTTACAAAACTTTAAAATCTAAAAAACAATGAAAGATTAGCCAATAGCAAAATGCAACTGAGATGACGTCACTGAAAATTCCAGCATGTGGGTATTTTGGGGACAAATCAAGCATTGTCCTCGAAATTCGAAATCCAAGGAAAACTTGGGGACACAAAATATTTTTGGGGACTTATTCGAGGACACAACATATTACCATGTATACCAGTATACCCTAAGGTAAGGTGACCATACGTCCTCGAAATTCGAGGACAGTCCCCAAATATAGATCTTTTTTTCATCTTGTCCCCAAATGTCCCCAAATTTAAAGATTTGTACTTTTTTCCCTGAGAGTTTCCGCTTAGTTTATTTCTTTCAGAAAAACTGAAGATAGAAAAATAAACCAACTAACCCCCATATGCAAGCTCTTTATAATGATCATTATTCCTAGTGATTATCATTATATTCCATCATGATCATTAAACGGTATGCAAGCTCACAGAACGGCAATCATTTTCTTTAACGTACCCGGAAAAACTGCTGAATTTATAATGACTGGTTCAGACCACTCATTATCCGAAGTGATCGTCAATATTTGATTGTTTACAGTGAAGAAGAGGCTTTGTACTTTGGAGATCGTGGATATTTGCAGACATATTTACATTTGTAAGGTAAAGTATTACGTCGTTTTATTTATTCATATGTTGCATCTTTACCCCCCATATGCAAGCTCTTTATAATGATCATTATTCCTAGTGATTATCATTATATTCCATCATGATCATTAAACGGTATGCAAGCTCACAGAACGGCAATCATTTTCTTTAACGTACCCGGAAAAACTGCTGAATTTATAATGACTGGTTCAGACCACTCATTATCCGAAGTGATCGTCAATATTTGATTGTTTACAGTGAAGAAGAGGCTTTGTACTTTGGAGATCGTGGATATTTGCAGACATATTTACATTTGTAAGGTAAAGTATTACGTCGTTTTATTTATTCATATGTTGCATCTTTACAATTTGTTTTAGCTTTTTATTTTATGTGTTGCATTATTAGCTCATAAAATATTGTAAATGATGGTGTTTTTTTAGCACTTGGCTAATTGTATGCGTTTTTTTTTTTTTTTTTTTTTTTTTTTAATACACGTGAACAAAATTTGAATGAATGTTAAGATATTTGTGAAAGTGATAGTATTGTAATAAAATTAAATTTAATACGTTCTATCTTTTAAAGTGTTTTATTTACCTATTCCAGCCACTAATTTTACCAAATTTGTGTTGGTTAGACTATTATGGTACACACTACATTAAAAAAAAAATGATATATCTACTTTAAGGGCGGAACTTCTTCACTTCGACCTCCATTGATCGATGCTAGATTATTTAAATGTATAATTAATGTAAATTCTGTGCCATGATGTATGCATTTGAGAGTTCCAAATATTTAATTTGTATTGAATATGACTATACATTGCTTATTATTAACTGCAACTTTTCCTATAATGTGTTTATTTTTTGCTTATTTAGAAAAACTTGTATTGTTTTTTCACCTTATGATTTCTTCAATCATAAGGTGATTTTCTGTCATCCTACCTCATAAATAAAATTGTAAACAGTCCAACAGTGTTAGAAATTTTCTCCCACATTTAAAGAAAATTAATACAATTTTACTAATTAGTAGTACTATTTACTGATTAATAAAACCATAAATTTTCGAATTAAGCATCTTTGACATTATTAATCAGTAAAGCCAATGCAATCCATCTCTAATTTAGTTAGATTTATCTACATACTGCTTTTTTCTAAAAAAAGTTTGAATTGTTTTGTTTACATGCTCAATTATCAGTTTATAAAATCAGATTTTATTTTCTTAATGGACAGCAATTTAAAATTCCATGCATTACCCGACTAAGTATGGGCACTGGGGTAGACATTGCTAATGAAGGTCACTTTCATATTGATACAAGCATATGTATTAACATGTATATAGTTTTTGTGCATACTGATCATATGTGTAATCCCAGGCTGGGCAAGGTCAACTCAGCCTTTCATCCATTGAGTGGGTCAATAAAATAAGGACTTAGGCTTGCTTGGGGTCAAACACTGTGGGCTTCGTGTCAGGCTGACCACCGGGCCTAGGTATATGGCATCCGCATCACAGAGTCCATGGTCACGAAGGCGCCGTTGAGCAGTGCAGGTCTTGTCCCTGCAGAGGGGCTGTTGTGCCAATGTTTGACTTTGACTTTATCATAATGTCCGCATATGTATCCTGCGTATTCATTTTTACCATAGACAATAGTGATTTGGGTCCCAGGGTCCCTAACCCCCCCCCCCCCCAACTTAGTTACGCCACTGCTTGGGTGACATGTCGTGTGGCATAGTATTAAATGTGTGGCTTCTTTTGAATTCTGCATCCAGTGTGTTGCTACTATTTTGCACTGTGAATTTATAAATTGTATCCCCTTCTCTGTCTGAAATTATCAGATTAGTTAGCACAAGCTGTATGTCATGCAGATACAAGGTTTATTTATTCACCGTTTATTTCATATCCCCCCTGCCCTCTCAAAATTTTTCCTGGTTGCCCTCTTGAAGTGACAATTTGTTTACATTTTTAGTTTCCTTTAATATTGTAGTCTGTTTTTCTTTTTAGGAATATGATCGATACAGTTCATATATTTTTATGCCTAATGAGTGCTCGTACAATTTTGCTGTACATTTGAAGCAGCAGCATTGTACTTGTACTTTTTCGGCTTGTAAAATAGGATGAAGTTATCTGCCCAGTTTTATAAGCTGCAAGAGTAACAGAAATCTCTGCAGGTAAGTGCTGAAGATAGGCGGCAATGTGAACCCTTTGTGCGAGTATCATGATTAATTAAAACAAATTTATTAATGTATTTTATGTATTTGTAATTAAAAAAATGAAAACATTCCAACAAGTTTTAATTTCTTAAATGTCTCTTAGAGAAATGCTAAAAACAATGATCACTATTGTCCAATTGCAATGACACACAAGTATAGTCAACAACCAGTGTTCATCCTCAGGGCCTGATTAACACTTTCTGATACTATAGGCCTGCTGTTATTTTGCCCCCCCCCACACACACACACCTATTCCTATCACATTCCACAAGTATAAATAATAAATATTGTAGTTTTGAGGCACGGGCCTTATGGGCCTATTCGGTAATCAGGTTCTGTTCATCCTAGGTGTTTCTCGAAGGGCGCTGTGCCCTCCCCGCCCTACTTGCACTTTGAAAAAAAAATTGGTGCCATTTAGCCACTCAAAAACAGTACGCTGCCTGCAGCTCTTCTTGCCCCAATTTCATTCATAGCGCCATCCTCTCCTCTCTGTTTATATTTATTGCATTGCGGCATCCCTTTCCTTTTTGCTGATAGTCAGCACCTTACAGATTCTTATATTCGTATAGTGCCTCTTTATATTCTGACATGCCCTTGAAAGCTTAAATTGCCCTTTTTTAAGGACTATCATCCTGTCCCTTTTTCATCCTAGGATGATCTCTGCGACAATAAAATGTAAACCTGTCATGAAGACCTATTCATTTTGTCAAACAGAGCAAACCACTGATGTAAGGTCTGTGGAGCAAACTACCTCATCCCTCCTCTCTATAGAACCAACCTACTATTCATTAAAACAGATATACAATTCTGTTCATAGCCAGATTGAAACACACTTGTATTTTTGTTGAAATAATGGAACAGCTTAATATTGCCCACCTGCCATTTTTGGTGCCATTTGTTTTTCGCCAAACTGGTGCCAGTGCCAAGTACCGTGTTTTGTTAAAGGTTTACCTTTCAAACTCTTGACGAAACTGTTGAGTTCCAGAATAGGGGCTATCTTTTTTCTAGACACAAAAACATATCGCACTTTTATCCACAGTTACTATGATATTATTATCCAAGAGCATGTAAAAGTATATGGATGTCATTTATCATAGCTTCCCTTTTTTTTTTTTTTTTTACATTTTGCCAATTTTAAATTATCACTTTTTTTCCCCCTACAGGAACCTTTTTATAAAAATACAAACAAAAAATATCTTCAGAAAAGTCAGTATAAAACTCCCTAAACCTTATAATTAAAATTCTCCCAAATGATATCCCTTATTACCTCCAAAAAGTCATTGCACAAATAAATTTTCCCATCATAAAAGGTGTATTCAAAAAACTTTACAACTTAAATTCTCAATGCAACTCTGGGCTTGAAAACGGCAGCCATCTTGTTTCTAATCAGAAAATCTTTGACAGTAACATATTTAAACATAATTCCTCGTATACTCATACATGAGATATCTATTTGCAACTCCGCTCCGCACTTTCCCCAAAACTTGAAAACTCAAACTAAAAATGCCTAAATCATAAAAGCTTACCTTTTAACTTCTCGGTGCAAGTCCTAATTACAAAATGGTGGGCATCTTGTTTCTAAACGCAACACCGTCGACAATAACAACATATTTACTAGGCAAGTTGGAGTGTTTAGGCTGATTAATTTTTTATTTTGTTTCCCAGCTCTGGAATTTTTTGCATAGTTGGTAAAAAATAAAAAATTAATTAGACTAAACACTCTAACTTGTCTAATAACTTGAAAGGTTGATAGAATCACTTTCTAAAAATATGTGTAATTTCCGCGGCATAATGGAGTTGTCGCGAATTAATTGTTTCATCTATTCCATCTGTGGTTTGCTGAAGATGATAAATGCCAACCATTCTAATGCGAGAAATTTCATCTGGAAATCGTCCCAGAGTAGCTCAGTGGTACAGCACACCACTGCCCCCCCACCCCAACTTGCCTAATAACTTGAAAGGTTGATAGAATCACTTTCTAAAATAACAACATATTTAAACATAATTCCATATGAACTCATACATAAAATATCTATTTGTAACTCTTGGCTTTCCCAAGCTCTTTCACTAATTTGAAAAATCAACACTTATACTCTTTATGTTCCTTTAAAATGCATTTACTTTAACCTTCACAACACTAACTCGTTTTCAATAAACCATAGTAAAGCACATGTTTGACATGGCTGATCCACACTTCAGATGCTACTCCCTTCAATTTTGAAAACATAAATGATTTAATTCCCGAAAAAACAGCACTGTAATCAATGCTCTCTCATTAGCCAATTATAACTCTCTTAGTTGGACCTGGAAGCATAAATGTGAACTCATAATTTGGGTTGCTACATTTGACAATTTATCACCAGGCTTGGCGATGTCTTTTGGCGAGAAATTTGGGTGGGTGATACTAAAGGCTTGCCGAAGTGATGAAAAATAAATGAAAATCTCTGAGTTTGAACTCATTGCTCATAGGCTCGGGTTTAATGGAAAAGCAGTTCTTGGAAGGGAGTAAATCTGATCCCCCCATCTGGCTACATCCTAATGGACCCCACTGAAAAAAAATTCTGACTGCATTGCTGAAACTAACACATTTTTCTGAGATGCTATAATTCAGGGGCAACAGTTTGGTTGTGAGTGTGAAAAATATTGGTGTGTTAAATACGTTGATTTTTACTTTCGGCAAAAAATTTACAGTCTGTATTATCCAGGAGAAATAAATTTTGATTGAATTAAAAACATTGTTCATTATTACTTGCAAAGAATGCATTTAAGATTTTTGTCCAGTATGGCAAAATGCTTAGAATGGGTCCTGATAATATTCACTCTTGCTTATCGACAGTAAAATATTTCGATATACTATATATATATTTGTACTTATGCTCACTTTTACAAAATCTGATATTCTTGATAATATTTCACTTACTGAAGACCGTTGTATTAAAATGAATTTTTGTCTAAAATTTAAAATGGTTGTATAAAAACAAATATAATTTATACTGTACATTTCAAACAAAATACAGTCAACTCTCTTTATAACGAAACACGATATAACAAAGAAGGATTTCTTATTTAGTTGGTCTAATGTTAAAATATAGGAGATTTAAAACCTTATAGCGAAATCATTATAACGAATTTTACTTTATAGTGAAATAAAATTAGTTTGAAATTGAGTTTAGTCGACTTTTTAATTTGGCAAAAAATAAAATGGTTGATGTGCAATTTTGGGGGGAGATGATTATAACGCTTGCTGCAATTTATCGTAATTTTATCGTCTGCTCCTTGGATTATGAATACACCTCAGAATAAGTTTTTGAAATTTTCATTCCGTTGGAATTGTGCATTTTTCTGAGCAGCTTTTCTCCATCTATTACTTCCTTGTACGTAGAATAAGGAAGTAATGTGATCCCGAAAAATTTTGGGGGCCAAATTTCGACAAAAAAACCGATTTTGACTACCTCTAAATTGAGTTAAAAAAATTTTTCCGATGCATCTCATCGTAGGCTATCATGCACGATCATATTAATGCGTCTGCAACTCATTTTGACCAGCGGCAAGTCTATTGTGGCCAGTTTTTCCATGCTGTCTGTATGTACGTACGTACGTATGTATGTAACTCGCATATCTCAAAAACTATTGGTCGTAGAATGTTGAGATTTGATATTTAGGATTGTTCTATGATCTAGTTGTGCACCTCCCCTTTTGGTGACAATCGAATGGATAGTTTATGTACAGGACCGCCCAAAAGATTCGAAATACATTACGCTCTATGGGCCGAAATTCATTAAACTCGCCTAACTCAAAAGCTATTAAGCGTAGAATGTCGAAACTTCATATTTTGGATATTTGTAACATCTAGTTGTGCACCTCCCCTTTCGGTTCCATTCGACTGGATAGTTTATCTACAGAACCGCCCAAAAGATTCTAAATACATTACGCTCTAGGGGCCGAAATTCATCAAAGCGTTTTTTAGAGGTATTGGGCTATTTCAAACGACACAGAAGTGATATATACTGTAAAGAGTTAGAAAATGAATTTCTCCATTAGAAAAAGTGTCTTTATCATTTATAGTTCAGCTACAGGAACACTCAAAAGATTTCCAATACATTACGGTCAATGGCAATTTTAGGGGCATTCATC
Source organism: Cheiracanthium punctorium (assembly GCA_038373885.1). Classification (NCBI taxonomy): domain Eukaryota; kingdom Metazoa; phylum Arthropoda; class Arachnida; order Araneae; family Cheiracanthiidae; genus Cheiracanthium; species Cheiracanthium punctorium. The sequence goes on along the minus strand of JAWZYV010000776.1, from coordinate 5,629 downwards.
CATTTCAAGCACAATGCCGTCCTACCACATAAGTTAGGTAATGGTCCGACCATGGTCACGTGACTCCCTCAAGAACTATCCAAAAGTCACCAAGCTTGGCGACTTTTGGTGTACGTGTGTGCATATTTAACTCTCAAATCTCAAAAAATATTATGAAATTTCATATATAAGATTGTTGTAACATCTAGTTGTGCATCTCGATTTTTGGTTCCAATCTACTGGAGAGTTTATTTACTGAACCACCGAAAAGAATTTCAGTACTTTAATGTCTATGGACATCTTCAATATAATACAACTGTAGACTGTCATTGTTTGGTACATGCCCAAAATCTCGCCGTCTGTCCTCGGCGAGTTTTGGCAAAATATTGCCAAATTTGGCGATATTCAGTTATTTGGTTAATGCCCAAAGTATTGCCATTTGTTATCGTTCTTGGCGAAATATCGCCATATTTGGCGATAATCTGGCATTGTTTGGTTCATGCTTAAAATCTCGCCAAATGTCGTAGAAATTGACGAGTTTCGCCGAAATATCGCCAAAAATTATTTGGTATTTTGTATAACTGTAAAACTTTAACCCGTAGAATTTTGAACTTTTGTATTTAGAACTATTGTAATATCTAACTGTTTTCAATATCTTTTTTGACAGCAATCAACTGAGAATTTATTTACAGGGTTTGCCAAATGACTTTAAATACATTGAGGTGTATGAATGCATTCAATTCATTGAAAGCCTGTGGTCAATGACTACTTTGGCTATCCCCAAAATCTCGCAGACTATCTCGAGTTTGTCGGCTTTTGGTGAAATATCGCCAAATAAAGTGTCAGAAGGAAATCTTTCAAATTGAACTCAGCTTGGCGATATCGAAATATTTGGCTAGAAATCGCTAAATCTTACTATTATTGATATTTTATCTCTTTCAAACAAATAAGTTTAGAGGAAGTGCGTCGAAAATATTTTTGTTCTAATAGACGTGCAAGGAAGTCATGTGTTGGACATATCAGATTTTTTTTAATGTAATACATCCAGAAAAAGAATGTTAGAAATATCAATTTTAATTTTGTTTAATCACCTCATGAATAATGACATACTTTCCAACTTAATGAAATAAAAACCAAAATAGGTAAGACCCACAGATTATAATACGCTTTTAATATATAGCACTTTAGTGCGTATTTAAAATCTGAAAGTGTTTCAGATTTTTTTTTTTTCCCTTTCCGTTTTTTGATAAAGGCCAATATATCCAGAAGCTCTTCAGAATTAGTATACGATGAAAATAATTTGTTCCTGTTTGTAGGTTTTTATCATTTAACCATTTTATTTGTGTAACCAGGGGCGGCCCAACATAGTAAGCATCGCATCTGGGCGCTGGCTTCGAAGGGGCGTCATTTAGAACTCAAAAACTAAGTAGAACGTAAAAGGGGGACATCATTTTTATATTAGCAGGGGGCGACACTTACCATAGGGCTGCTCCTATTTGTAACCATCTTAATTTTAAATTCCATTCATAATCAGAGATTTCAGGGCCAAGGAAGACGGTGAGGAACATGAAATCGTTGATTCGTCATCTTACTTAATAAATCTTGGTTCTCTTCGAACAAGATTTATTACGATGACGAACCAACTGGTTGCTGGAGGCGGCTAGTAACTTGTATAAAACTAAAAGATATAGCTTACCTTTTGTGATTACCTCGAACATTGTACACTTCGGCAAGTTATCTCCACTTAGTGAGGTAGCACACTTCACTGGCAATTAGAGATTTGTTTTTAGAGTATCCAACAGATTTATTTGAGAAGGCAGAGATATGAATATTTCTGTCATTCCCAAAAAATCAGTTAGCATATTACTCTTAAAACTATACGGCTGAAATCTATAAAAGCACAGACTCAATCCTGTAATTTAGTAATTATTTTCATTCGAAGTATTTAAAAATTTATTTTTGATAAAGCAACATGAAGAGGAGCAAATAAATAGATAAACTATATATTATAATATATTTGTATCTAACCAGTCATGAGATGTGGAAAAAAAAAAAGAGTTCACACACATACACACGCAAAAAAAAAAAAAATGCACTAGTACACTAGGGATTTATTTTATTTTTTTTAATCTGAAAAGGAGTTCATAAGAAGAATCTTGGGAATCTGTTTCAACAAAATATTATACTATTAGTCGACTACATAAGAGGTGCTTATCAATATTTTTAAATTATAGAAGGTGTTTACAAAAAATATAAAATCTTGAGATCCATTGTTAAAACATATCCAGTAAATTCTTAAAATCAGGGATTGTACATACATGTGTTACATGTAATAAATACATATATGCATAGGCGTAGAGTTATATGGGCCCGTGGGGCTCGAGCCCCCCCAATAAATTGTGAATAGGGGCTGAGCCCACCCAATAATTTACCACTAAATACAGAAAATTAATTTATACTAACATAAAAAAAGTATTTCACGCCATTTACAAACGTTTAAAAAAACCTTTACTTGGACTTTTAAAAATTTTCTTCGTTTAATTTCAATCATGATTTAGTATTCATTGTGACGCCACGTAACACACAATGTGACTATAAGCTGCCCTCACCAGGCTCTGATTAATTAAAATCAGATTATGCAATGTAAAGTATGAAATAAAGAAAAGTTCAGATGTGTCTAAAATGCACTATCTCATCGAAAATGTTTTTTTCCTCCTTTGGATTTTTTACACTGCTTCTATTTTTAACTTATAACATGGTAGGAAGATACTAACATGGATACTTACCCTACATAGGTGTAGAATTCTATAGACCCATAGAGCTCGAGCGTCTCCAATAATTTACTTATATATAGTAAGTCATAGCTGCCAACTACTACGGAATATAATTAACCATTTTTTTGTAAACAGTATATTTTTTAATTATTTTTTTAAATAGCAACCAGCTCGCACGCGCAGCACAAAAATTTTGCTATATTTTAAGCGGAAAAATCATGTAGAAAAAGTGGTAATATATATTCTATGGTAGTTGGCAGCTATTACTAAGTTATATGTACGTGAATCAGTGGCGTAGCCAGAAATTTTTCATGGGGGAGTTACGAATTCTGCAACTCACATATATGTATACGGGTGTATGATAAGGGAGTGAAAAATATACATTTTGTATGGAAAAAAATTCCTCATGGGGGGGGGGGGGGTTATGAACCCCCCTTGGCTACGCCACTGACGTGAATATATGTGGTTGTGGGGCCCGGCCCCCCCAATAATTTTGAAAACTTTACGCTTATGCATATATGTTAAAACATGTAATTCAATGAACTATTCAGCATTCTTGTATACAGGGCAATTCATAATTAGAGGGACGAGGTAGGTTATAACAAGACGGTCCAGAATCACACAGCGATGAGAGGTCGGAAACATAGTCTTCTTGAACCTATTAATATCCCTTTGGAAGATATGTTGAAGTAACAGTGAAATTTCCGGCCAGGTTTTTTCAAAAACTATTGCATCTTTCACAAATTGCACTTGATAAAAATTTTTAATTCAGATTTTTTAAATTATTACATTGATGAAATTGTCAGTGGAGAGCCAATTCTTTATGAAACTTGGCTAAGAAATTAGATTCCCCACAATTCAACACTTCTTCTAATGTGATTATTAACAGATACATGAAGAAGACATTTCTGATGCCGCATTGCTATGTGATTCTGAGCTATCTTTGTACATTCTACCCTTCATAAATGTTTGTCCCTCTAATTTTGAATCACCCTGTATACCACCTGTGAGAAAATAGTGCTATAACACAAATGTTGTTCCTACGTTACTACTATCAATGAATCAAAAAAAAAAAAAAAAAAATGTAAATTATCTTAAGTTAGGAGACTTAAATTTCCAAATTATGTGGCTCTTGGTGTGTGCAATAGGATACAAATTTCTAAAGAAGTTAAGACCTATTGAACTGTTTTTGTGAGCAGTTAAATTTTTTACAAAACCAGCTTCTTGGAGTTTGCCTAATATTGTTGCAAGGATGTTGAGAAAGATATTCTTGCAAGTTATGCTAACTAAACAAGAAAAGTTATATCTTAAATGATAAAATTAACAAATTAGCACATCTAGAAGACACGAAAAACTTAAATAATAAAGTTTTTAAAAAAATGCTTGAATATTATTATATAGATAGAAATAAATAATCAGGTAGTTTAATAAATTATCTAACATTTTGTGTAGTATGTTAATTAAACAAGATAATTTATAATATTTTAAATAACTTTAATAAATGTAGCACACAAAGTAAAACATGCTAACTTAAAATAAATCGTAAAGTTAGGTCAATAGTAAGATATACACAAAATATAAACACCTTATATCAACTGATGAAAATTATCCATTTATCAACTGATGAAAATTGAGCACTTTTACATGTACTAATTAAGTACAACATGTTATAGTAGTATATTTTTAAACACTAACATAGTAAATGTAGGATATCTTAATTAAAAGCACATTACAAGAAATCGTGTGGTTTAAAAAAAAAGAAAATGCTATTGTGTGTGTGTGTGTGCAATGCACTCTGCATAACTGTGTATTATTCAGGAGTGTTAGAAAGAATATGAGCTGCAGTTCATGCATTTCAAAAGAGTATAATTAACATAAAGACGAAAAGAAACTATAAAACTTTAAACATACTCACCATAAAACTTTAACATTCCAACTCTAAGGAAAGCAAATACAAATCGCAAATTTAATTTGCGAGTTTAATCTGTATACCTTTGTACATAAAAATTATCTTTACAAAACTGACTATTGAATTTATATCGTTATTGAAATGTTTTAAAAGACTTTTGCAAGTTCTTTTATTTCTATTCGATCTATTATATTGCATAGCAAGGCTTAAAAATCCACTTTCAGCCATCATGAGCTCACCGTTAAAATCAAAACGAACTCCCTAGCCTAGCTGCTAGCAGACAGGGTACAGCAGGGCAAATTCTGCATTACGTCATATTAATAAACCCCCACTGCTAGAAGACCTCTGATTGGTCTACATTCGATATAATCGATATCGCCTCTAAAAGTTGTTTTGGAGAAAATGATCAGGGTATGTTCTGACGTCAGAGATAATGATTATCATTTTCTGTGAGTTTGCATACGAGATAGTGATACGATCATTATTTTTTAGAAAATGATTGTATCATTATCACTTCATTAGTTGAGTTGTCTGCATAAGGGGGTACAATTTGTTTCAGCTTTTTATTTTATGTGTTGCATTATTAGCTCATAAAATATTGTAAATGATGGTGTTTTTTTAGCACTTGGCTAATTGTATGCGTTTTTTTTTTTTTTTTTTTTTTTTTTTTTTTTTTTTTTTTTTTAAATACACGTGAACAAAATTTGAATGAATGTTAAGAAAATTTGTGTTGGTTAGACTATTATGGTACACACTACATTAAAAAAAAAAAAAAAAAAATGATATATCTACTTTAAGGGCCGAACTTCTTCACTTTGACCTCCATTGATCGATGCTAGATTATTTAAATGTATAATTAATGTAAATTCTGTGCCATGATGTATGCATTTGAGAGTTCCAAATATTTAATTTGTATTGAATATGACTATACATTGCTTATTATAACTGCAACTTTTCCTATAATGTG
>JAWZYV010000775.1:0-58729 GCA_038373885.1 Cheiracanthium punctorium | reverse complement strand
GAAGTGATTAGTTATATTCTTCCAAAGCCGATGGCTACTCTGCGTTGACATATTTTAAACATTTAGATTTTTTAAACAGTTACTTTGGCTTTATAAATTTGCGTAAAAATACTTCTCGTATTAAGTAAAATTTCGAGATCTTTTTTCTATTTTTTTCTCACTTAATTTGCTTTTCGTACTTCATTTGGATGAATGATTGAATCTTTACAGAAAATGTGAAATGCAGAGCAGGCACATATTTTACGTGTCCAACTCTACAGATCGATTCATCTAATATTTATATCGAAAACAAAAAAAGCTAAGGCAAAAATCCTAAGGTATAATTTATATTTTTAGAAAATTAGAATGGCAGAAGTATATATTTTCCCCCCATAATAAAGTCATCACTTCCTTCACTGCATCAATAAATACCATCTACCGTATTGAACAATTGCATTCGTTTTTTCTCTATCGTGTTAATATTTAGCTTTTTTACTTGAAAATAGTAAAAAAAATAATAAATTAAAAAACACTTTTGTGGCTTTTCTCACAAACTCCGCCGCTATCAAAAAATATGGGATCTAAAGCATTCTCTCTGTTACGTTTTACGTGATGCTCATAAATAAAAAATTGGTTTATTAGATTCAGCTCCAATACTTTTTTCTCAACTTCCTCCTTTGAGTATCAGTTATACTTCCCCTATTGGATTTCAATTGATAATATCCCGTGTTCGATGTGCCGATAACTCCCTTAAAGGGTAACAAATTGTCCCCACCTAGATCATGGTTCAAAGGACAAAAACGGGTATTATTACATAATATCGGAAAATTTAAACAAAAGATGTATTTTGAGTAATTTAAATATAAGAAATGGAATCTTCTTATTCCCTTTTTTTTAGGGATAGAAGAAAGTAGTATCGGTGATTATGAATATATTTTATTCTGTTCAGTTATTCTTTTAGTTGAGTTTAGACTTATTTATAAGTTTCTGAGTATATGAAGCTCAGTAGCATTTGGGGATTTCATTGTTAAAACTTAAAAAGTAAAAGTAAATTATGCAATCATTATTTGTAAATCAATATTTTGCACATTCATTTGGCTTGATGACGGATGTAGGTGCAATGTATAAGTGTAGAGCGCCCCTTACTTTGTAAGCAATCATCAAAGTGTGATTAAGCTCGATAGAAACCCAGCAAACGTATAAATGGTGAATGCGTGTAGAACCGTAATCGACTTACGTAATTCAATTTGTAAAAATTTGTCGTTATTTCTGTTATCAGGCTTAAATTAGAAAGTGATATTACATAATACTTCTTGTATTTCTTAATGGCTCTTTTATAGACTTTTAAATAAGGTATTAACAAAAAAAATTTTAAACTTTAATTTAATGTTATATATTCCTTTTTCAAACTGTATGAATATTGTTAGAATTTTGTCGCTGAATTCGGCACTTTTGTCACTTGCCTCAACCTATAATGTGTTAATAATACACCCTCTACTGGCGATAAACATAACTTTTTTTTTGGGGGGGGGGGACAATGAAATGAGTCCCGATATGTTTTTATTTAATTTTTTATGAATAGTTATGATCGAAGACAACTTTGAAATATGTCATTTACTGTTGGTTATATTTTACTATAATCAAGCGGTATTGAGAATATTAAACGATACTTCGTAAAAATAAATTTTATTTCTCATTCCTGGCTCTTGAGTACAATTTTCATGGTAGCTTATAATGTACTCTACCGCAGAGCGCGTTTTCAACAGCCCTTTACTTGAAGATAATGAACGTATGCGTATTTTTACGGTTTATTTCAGACCAATTTAGGTATCAAGATATATTTAAATTTCAAATTCAAAAATAAATTAGTGGCAGACAATTTCATGTAAAAATCCTAAATTTTGGTCGTCATGAAATAAACAATTATTAACCATTTTGTATAAAAGAGCCTAAAACATTTTTATTTTCAAAATTGTCATGAATGTGAAGGTAATTCTCTGGAAACAATTAACGGAATTTTAAACTTAAGAATGTAGCATCGGCTTATAAATATAATTTCATTTACAAACTTTGTTTTTATCATTTCGTGCAGAGTTTACTCGTTCCCAAATATTCCTGAGACTTTCTCATTAGCTGCGTGAAAAATTACATTTTAATGGATTTAAATGCATGATTAATGGAATTGAACTTAAACAAACGCGGCTAAAATTGTTGGGTAATTAACAAAGTAAACTTTTTAAAAAATACCGAGCTTCTTAATCATTTATTTAAACAGGATTATTTTTGATTAATTAAACCATAAATAAGTGTTAAGTTGTGGGAGAGCAACTAAAGCAGCGTACTTTACATTTGTGGAGAGGAATACATAATTGCTAATTATTATGGAATGTAACTAGCGACTTTTTGGTAAGAGTTTATCTTAGAGGCAATTTACGAAACAAACTAACAAATACCGTATTTACCCACGTATACGTCGATCTCGCATATCAGTCGCATATCAGTCTCGCATATCAGTCCCTACTTGCTTGATAAAAAAAATTGAATTTTTTAAATCCCGCGTATAAGTCGATCCACCACTTTCCTGATCAAGAAACTTTAATTTTTTAAATACATTTATTCAAAATTATCTGTAAAGAGAGAAAGTACTAAATTCACAATATTAAAGATAATAACAATACAAAAGTAGTATACAAAATTAAACTGATAATAATGAATAATAATAATATGACACTACTGATAGTATGATATGGCAAAATACTAATATATAAAGGTTAAACTGAATCAAGATCCGATTCAATATCGGACTCATCAAACAATTAAAAAAATTCTTTCGTCGTCATCGGCTCATCATTTACACGTATTGGGTTAGGATCCCTTAGAAAGACCTCCCCGGCGGCACCCTACCCTTAGGCCTAGAGCCCACACATAGCTAATTGGCCGTAATACAACAACAACATGATACACGTTTTCAATCTTTGTATCGCTACATTCTTCCTGGTATGAAAATCAACCTGAAAAGACGTCATTGTGTTATGGAATGCAGTAATAGAACATTTGTCTTATAAAAGGTCATTTTTGACTTCAGATAAAAAAATAATTAAAAATTAAGGATCCTCGTATAAGTCGACCCCCAACATTAAAGCCTCTTTTTTGTCCAAAATTGCTAGACTTATACGCGGGTAAACACGGTACATAGCTACCGTTTACAAAAAGTGGTTTTTGTAAGTTTTTCTTTTTTTTAATTGCAGTTATGTAACGGGATTCCAATTCTAATATAGTCGACAGAGTTTTAGCGAAGGAAAATATGTATTTTTAAAAATGGGCTAATAAATCAGAGATTGTGGAATAATAACTTGTGTGAATATTATTATACGACCTAATTATCAAAAGGGCGTAACTAAAGATTATTATTTTTCAATGATGTTGGGAACGATTAGGCAATTTCTCACTGTAATGCACACTTTGATTAAAAACTTCAACTTTGAAATGGGACTTACGCGCAGCATTCAGGTCGGAAGCAAAATATCGAGTTTAGACTAAAGAATTTATATCAATATGGTAATTCAATATAAAATTTGATAATTGCGTTGAGACAATGCTGTTCCCAATCTACTCGCGGTTTTAAATACTGTTTTGGAATGGACATCGCATCCATAAGTGTGCCGTTTTTTCCTTCCTTGTTCCATAAAACAACTCTTCGGAATTGAAATCTGTAATAAAGTCGCCAGCAATAACTGTTTAACAACTTTCGAAAAGCATAGCCAAACTATACTTCACTTTTATAAATACCATTTGGAAAGTGGATAATAATCTATGAGTGTACTGTATTTGCCTTCGATGTTCCATAAAACACTTTGGAATTAAAATCTACGTATGTTAAAATTGCCCCTTGAAATATACAGGCCAGTCAAAGTTAGTTCTGCCTAAGAATAAGCAAAATCGTTGACAGCAATGGGAGTATAATACTTTTATTCGTACACTACAAAAATAAGACTTTACAGTGTACACGGAGTAGTAATGTACAGCCACTGCATTGCTGTACATTACTACCCTGACTTGAGCAAGGCCGTGTGTTCTTTACTGCACTCCTAGTTTAGTCAAACACCTCATTTTGCAAATTGTTCATTCTTTTTCCAAAACTTTAGGAAATTTCTGCTAACGGGAAAGTTAACTAAAAATGCGCAGATATTTAAAGTATGTTCAAATAAAAGTAATTGCCATAAAAAAAGCAAATGTTTCACAATTAGAAGTACGTTCATATCTGCCAACACCTACAGAATATAAACAACCACTTTTTGAAATCAAGAACTTTTTTGAAAAAAAAATAGTACCGTTTTCGAAGTGGTACCGCTGTATCGTACTTCAAACGCATGTTCTGAAAAATTGCTGTTCATGAGAAGTAGTTAAATGTGTCCCGTACGTGCTGGCAGCTATATTAAATACATTAATGCATAACTAGGAAGAATCGCGGTAAACACACGACCGTCTTTGGACCATTAGCTAACTATATCGTAGAATGTTATTGTGCTTGAAAAGAGTGAATGTTTGTGAAACTGCTGTTGAGAGTAATAAAGTCGGACCTCGTTATCCCGACACTCCCGGGGACCGAGAGTGTTAGAGTCGGGAGAGTCGGGAGTGTCGGAGTGTCGGGTGAGTCGACATACCGACACTCCCGGGACCACTAAAAAAGGTGTCGGCATAAGCGGAGTGTCACGATAACCGGAGTTGTAGAAAACCATGTTTATAAAAAGCAGTGTTCTTAACTCAAGACCAACTTAAGATTTATAAGTATTCTAGCAGTTTTAAGAAACAAAGCAATACATTTACCCACCCCCCCCCCCAAAAAAAAGAGAGAAGGGGGAAGAGGAAAGTGAGGACTTTTATTTATTTAGCATTGTTTTATTATGAAGTGGAATTATGATGAAGTACGGTTTGCTTATTCCTAAAGGTTCTTCCTACAATTTTCTTTCCAATATTATACAATGAATTATAATCAATATCTGTTGTTTTAGAAATTGATGTTAGATAATTCCTGTTCCAAAGCAGGACAACGGTTCTGTTTAGGGAAATAATAAATGTTCCTAAACCATCGAGACATCCAAAGTTTATAATTATTCAGTGACGTAAAATACGGAGTTTACTTACATTAAAGTCTTATGCACGAAATCGGGACTTTGAAAAACCGTTGTGACAAGGGGAGTGACGTGGAAACCGGCTTTCGGGATGACGAGCTTTGACTATATATTGAAATCATTTTGAGTGATTTATGTGTAGATGACCGCTAAGATAAAACTTATTAAATACAAAACCTTTTTAGCTTTCGAATGGGACATTTTTTCCAATTTAATTAATTTTACATTTAACACCACTTCTTTTTCCGTTCATGTTTTGTTGATAAAACGTAGTTAAATAAAGTTAACCAGACTTATATATGTGTGGAAACCGCACTTTCTAAACTTTGTAACAAACAAGTAGTTAGATGGCCAGTAATATATACTGCTAATAATTTGTTTCTTGAAGACATGCTTAAACTGCATTTGTTTCACCTATAATATTTTGTTTCAGAGAGCTTCAAAATACATTGCATTACTTTAATGATCCAGCTGCGCGATATAAAACATAATTACTTTATGCTCTAACACTTTGTTAAATTAGAGTGTTAACTGCTTCCACAGCGGCTGTTGTTAATAACAGCTTTTCGGAAGCCTCCCAGCAATGAGATTACTAAGTACAATTTAGGGCAGATTTATAACGTTTGAATTTAATACGTTCTTCCGCATATCAACGGATCACTTGCACTTTCAGGCTTAACATAACTCAAATCCGCACAAAAGGCAACGTTTCCATTGGAATCTTGAAAATCGATACTGGGAATTGAAGGAACTCAAAATACATGAAATGATCCTTTAATTTATTGAATTAAGGTCGATCAATGCGAACTTGTCGGAGCTATTTAATTTATAAGCACCAATTAAAGGTGTATGTCGCTAAATTAAATGACTTCTTATAGTACTTGAGGATTACATTTTCCATTTTAGGTTCAGCAGCATTTTTAGACTTTTTTATTTTATTAATTTTCTTAGGAACTCTAGATAATATGAGCGTCTGTTCAGATAATACGGAGCCCATGTAATGTAGTGGCTAAACAACCATTCTATTGCGCATTATGTCCGGGTTCAAATCCCGGCTTGAGCTCTGAGAGGGTAATGTTGACCGCCCCGCCAATTGGTTGCCCCCATTGCAGAAAGGATGATACCTTGTGGACATTGTAGTTGCAAATACCTAATCGGCAAATGCCTGCCCGTTATTTAAAAAAAATATCACATTAAACAAAGCAAAAGCTCTTTCTTACTACGCAGTCAGGGATATTTTAGAAAAAAAAATGTTAACATCATTTGATGAAACTTATATCAGTGAGTTGAAAGTAGAGTACGAGATTTTGAAAATCGATAATGTTTCTATGAACACATTTCTAGGTATTATTGTTTCTGGTAGAGTCTCCTTTTCCATGATGAAGTATCCCTGTTTATAAGATTAGTACCAATAGAAAAAAGAGAAATGCACATTCATACCTATATCACTTTCCTAGTTTCAAATAAATGCTGTCAAATATACACATTATACTTAAATTTATTTATAATAAAAAATCTTTAAAATCTTTAAAATTTAACATTAGTCAGCTTGGCAAAGAACATATAGAAACATTACGGAAAAAAAAACACTCAAAGATATGATCGTTTGACTGAACATTTCAGTTCCCACTGTTTTGTGAGACAAAGGGCTTTGACTGAGGAAGACTGAACGAATTTTCAGTCGAAATGATTGTACCTTTATATAAGTATCATTTTATGTATGTATTTTATACAAAGTTTTTATTTATTATATAGCAGATGAAAGTACGTTAAATTAAATTTGATCGAAACAGAATACAGCTAATAATAAATCCTAATACACAATTCTAGATTTTGTATTGGATCATTGTTGTAAGTTGTGCATGTACATACGATAATGAACCCATTAAATGTAGGTATGCGGCATCCATATCTTCAAAACATCCATGTTTATTTTGAATACCAATTTTTTATCCATCAATGTATTAAAACCCATGTTTAAGCATCATTTATGTTTAACACTGATGTTTTGAGTTCGATGTTTTTTCACATAGTCGATTCTATATTTTATGCATAACTACAACCATACACAAATAACACAACACTGTTTGTAAACAATAATATTTTACGTAAAAAATAGCATAGTTTGAACTTGCTTCCTGAATTTAACATTATTCTTATACACTCTCAAAAAGGAACAGATTGTGGTCAATTATATTCCGTACATATTGGCAACTATTAATAAATTTTTGTGCTGAAAATTATAACTACGCAAAGAAACTGTAATACAGTAAAATATCGATAGTTAAGTGAACCAATAAAATTATCGTTCTTGAGGGATGTATTGTTATATCGAGAAGAGCCAATATATTTTATTGAAATTCCGAGGGACCGCAAAATTTTTATCGTTATAGAGATTTATCGTTGTATCGGATATCGTAATAGCGGAGACTTACTGCAAATGGAACAGAAAACAAAATTGCGGACTCATTTTCTGAACACATATTGAAAGAAATGTGGCATTCTCTGTCTCACGAAACTTAACTCAAATTTCAGTCACGTGAAACAGTATCAGCTGCTTCAATTGTTCTTAAATCATTTGAGGCAGGAACATTTCGGCAGTAATAATCATTTATCAACCTTACCCCAGCACTTGGATTACGAGAAAGAACCATTTGCTTTCAAGAGATACATCGTTAAGTATCCTACACTACACACATATCAGTATATTCACTTTTCCTGTCAGTAATAAAACAGAAACAGCACAGTATCGTCATAAGGAACTGTAATCATAAATATTTATCACCTATATGCATAGGGGCCAAATATTACGGAATATAATTAACCACTTTTTGTGAACGGTAATTTTCTACTTAAAATATTGCAGAATTTTTTAGATGACGGGATGGTTTTATTATTATTTTAAAAAAATGTTCAAAGAATTCACTGTTTACAAAAGGTGGTTGCTTATATTCCATAATACTTGGCACCTATTCCTATATGTTATCGCATTGCGCGCCGTATACATGTTTTTAAAAGGAACATTTTGTATTTTCAATAAAAGATGTTCCTACATTCCTAAATCCTTCTTTTAAGGTTACTATCTGTTTTCTAGATACCACTAGCCTTCAGAAATACCGGGTGTGTCATAACTCCGACCCAGGATTGGAAGGCTTATAACAGCATGTATATATTACCAGTACAGCAACAGAGTTGAATTTATTGGAAAAAGAAACATTACAAGTTTGGCTTCACACATAACGAGCTTCCTCTTCGTTAGATTGGACGAGCTTCTGACGATGACAATCACCTTCTTCTGTGGCCACCTTGCTCACCGGACCTAACTGCATGTGACTTTTTTATGGGATTGTATAAAAGATAGTGTGTTCGTTCCACCTATGCCAAGTGATTTTCAAGATTTAAGCCAAAGGATCCTAACCGCTACCATGTTATAGCGAGTGTAGGAGGAATTTGATTTAGACTTGATATCTGCCGTATCACGAAAGGTTCACATACTGAACATTTGTGAAACAAAACGTGACTTTTTTCTTTTCTCCAATAAAATCAACTTCGTTGCTGTATTGGTAATACATATTTTTTAAAGTCTTCCAACCCGGGAAAAAATTGCGGCATACCCTGTACATTGTTTATTTTTACATTACCGAAGTGCTTCGCTAATGAAATGCGCATGATGTTAATCGCGCTTTCCAGTCCGCTCTTTTGTAGTTGGTGGTTTCCGCTATTTATTTTTTTAAAAGGATGCACACAGGTGAATTTTTAAATATTTGCGGTCAAAACTCCAAAATACGAAGTCAGCCATGACATGACAGTCAAGTTACTTATTTTTTCGATCCTTATTGGTTCCTTGAATCGAATGACAGCCTGCATAATATTTGAATCGAATGTCATCCTCTATTGAAAAGTTTGGCGTTTTCTAAATAACAAATATTTAGTGTTTAAATTTAAAGTTATTAAAAAGAAAAGTTCTCGTGTTTTATAAGTGGTTAGTGTAACTTTTCATAATGGTTTGTGAACCTGTGGGTATACAGTGGACATGCTTGTGAATTTAAAACAGAGTTGTTATTTTCTAGTTTTTTTTTCAAAAAACAAAGAAAACAAATCTTTGAGTGAAATTTAATGTAATAATTGACGTTATTGAGCTAGGAAGTTATAAATTCATTAGAATCAGGCTACGTTATAAATATTACAATAAAGTTACTCATCGTGGCTTAACGTTTGTGTTAATTGTAGTTGCTAATATTTGCTACTCTCCTCATTATTAGATAATTAATAAAAATAAATAAAAAACACTAAAATATTTTTATTTTTTAGTATTTTTAAGGTTTATCTTTTGAGAATGTCGTCCTATGCCGTGGACAATTAATTGAATATTATAGAGATTGGAATTCGAACGATAATTATAAAAAAAATGAAAATCTTGTCAGCATAGTAAAAATCTTTTTGGATGTTAAGGATGATTTAACAGATGGCTTTTTATATGCTTTTAGTGTATGCCAATCACGTTTTTTTATTTCTTTAGATTTTTAAATATTTAAATCCATCCATAAGTTTTGACCGAAAACTTTGAAAAATCCGCCTTTGTGGGATGGGGAGATATTTGTTCCATTTAGTCCATAATAGCATTTTCAGAGTCTGGTGTAAGAAAGAGTAAGGGAGGTGAAAATATGGCTAAAAGAAAAGGAGGACTAATACAGGAAAACATTTTATCTCAGTTGGAGCAATCAGATATACCAATGAAAGCCCAGCGTATAGTATAGATTCTTAGACCTTCTCTCATTCATCTGGACATGAATCGAATGATGATGATGGTACCGTTTTTTAAAGGCATGCGTACTTCAATCACCAATAACACACAAAAAAAGTGCTTATAGAAAAACATATTCCACTTTTTAACTTATCAAAAACCAACTAAATTTCCTTTTGAAATGTAAATTCTGAATTGTATTTTTAAAATAAAAGTTGCTTTAAACCCTACCCTAGTTTATCGGAGGGAATAATACATTTTTTCATCTTGAGTACTAATTTTTATACAATCTCTGTCACTTCTAATATTGAAATTTCTCGTGACAATAAGCAAAATATAACTTACAATGCTTTTTATATCTTTTATCATGAAGAAAAATGAAATGTAATGTGATTTCGAAGACTTTCATGAGAATTAGGCGTAAAGGAAGAAATCTCTCGTCTTCAAAGATAATATGCGCAGCAGCCTTTTAGTCGCTGTAACTTCTGCAAAACTCGGCAACCGTCCATAAAGGGTTAAAGGACTTACGAACTTACTGTTTGAACCTTAATTGTATGAACCTTAATTGTTCCGTGTTATCTTGACTTGCCAGATGCAAAATACCTCTGATTTAATATTGTTATCAATAATCACATAGACGTATAAAATTATAATTGCTTTAAAAACAAGCTATTCTACATAGCATCAATAATATACATCTATTAGAAAAACAATGCAATTTTTAATATATTACATCATCTGAAAATAAAAATTTGCTGTATTTTCAAATTACAACTCTTTTACTCGCTTATATAAAAATCACCAAGTAAACATAGATCTAAATTCAGATCGTCTAATATACTGCAACTTTTTATTCGACCTCAATTTTTGCGAAAGAATAATACAGGATTCTGTTTGGTAAGCACAAAATAACATATTCGGAAAACTATTTAAGCTTGTCAGCGTATCTCCTCCTAAACCGTGGGGATTTGAGTTTCGACTCAGGTGCCCACAGATTCAAATAATTCCGAGGAACCTGCTAAGCTGATTTAAATTTCGAAAATCGAATTATTTTAGAAGATATTAATAAAAAACTGAAAAAATAAAACGAATGGTTGCCAGATTTTACATAAAATCATTCATTCCTTTGCAACAAAGCGTTTCCAAGTATCTAGAATCGCGTGAAAATTACAAACATGAGATAGAATTACGCCCATTTTACGCCAAAATAAAAACTATATGAAATAAGTAACTCAAAATGTGTTACACAAAGTTGACAATTTTCAAATAGTAAGTTCGCTTAGACAACAGAGGTTTAGAATTAGTGATTATTCGTTTTTCCAAAACAGAATAACTAATATCTTGAAAATGAAAAATAATTAAAATGCAGATTACTTTAAAGCCGGTTCGGTCCAGCTGGATTATTTGCTACCAGTAGAAATATTTGGCGGCGTTCACTATGCCATTATAGCAGTTATAGTACACTTTGGATATTTGCTTGCGCGACGAGATGGTATAATTCGTGGTGCTAAGTACACCAATCTGCAAACGATTATGTAAATGAAAATATGGATAACGGTTTTCCGGTGACCTTAAATGAACAGTAATTATAGGTTGTGAGGATGTGTAAATCGCCAAATAATGAAAAGTCGCCATTAGTGGTAAGCTATCCTATCTGTTCCGTAGCTTTTATTAACTTTACATCTACGCAAATCGCCAAATAATGAAAAATTGCCATGGGTGGCATATTCGCAAGGTGTCCAATAGGTTTTACATTATTAAAAATACAGCTGAAACAGATGTTCTGATTTTATTACGCTTTAGCTCCTAATTAATATAACTTTTGAATGGCAACATTGAAAATCATTGTGTTTCTGAAGAGTGCAAATAATTTTTCCAGCGATTATAAGCGGAGTCCGCACTCCAGTTGTAGTATAGCTCAGGACCCGTACAACACGGATTCCCATAACAAAATATCTTCCGTGTTATGAGGGGGAGGGGGTCTACTGTAGTGTTAAGTTTAAATTTTTATGTACCAATGAACCTGCAAGAACCAAGCAATGCGTAGCTCAGTAACATTCTATCTGATCCAATCTTCGGGTTTTGTCTGTTGAAATTATGTCTTTTTTACGAATAAGCCTGATTAGGGGCCGAATGCCTCATACGAAAAGCGAGCGTAGCGAGTTTGGGGGCCTTGGCCGCTAGTTATTTCTAAAAATCAATCAAAGCTAATGCAAAAGAAGGGGAAAATGTACACGAGAAGAAAATGCAGTGCAGTGCATAAGTCCATTTCTATGAAAAAACAAAATCCACGTTTTTTGATGGAATTCAGGGAGATAAAAGTTAAAAAGAATCGCAAACAAAGAGAAAACAAATCTGCCTGCAGAATCGAATTCGCAAAAAATGTATATTTAACTATTTATGACGAATGAAATTCTATCTATGAATGAATTACGTGTCTCAGCTACTGTTCCAGTCTTGCCGGAACAGTCTCAACCCTAATTTATAACTAAAAATAAAACTGTTTAGAAGCTGTGGTGGAAAATCTTATAAAATGGGAATTTTTTGAAAACAGCAATATTGGACTTGAAAACGTAATAACATCATTAGTCAGCCGTGAAACGTAAATTAAGGATGTTACAACTTACGTTTCACGACTAAAAATTGTCAAACATATTTTTTTTAAACTAGGGTTCAAGACCCCTAGACTCCATACGCTCGCTTTGCGCATGAGGCATTCGGCCCCTAATAAGGCTAATTCGCAAAAAAGGCTTAATTTCAACAGACAAAACCAAAGGTTTCATCAGATAGAATGTTACCGTTACCGATTGTTTGGTTCTTGCATATTCTTTGGAACATAAAAAATTTAACTTCACGCTATTTTTAATTACATAAAACCTATGAAACACCATCAGTATGTGCCATCCATGGCGATTTTTCATAATTTGGCAACTTACGTATGTGTATAGTTAATAATTAGTTTTAAGAAAACAGTACTTCATTTACTTTTGACTAGCTGTATGCCCCGTTCTTCGCACGGGAATGAATGGATTATTTTTTATATTACGGTTTAATGTAATTACTGTTTATCATAATAAATAGATATAGCAAAATTGATAGCGAATAAATATTATCTGTGTTCAACAATTATTCATAAAGAATTTCATGGCGATCGTTTGTACGGCCAAGAAGATGATTCGGCGCAGTGGCATCAACTGCCGAAGTATTTGCAAAATGGATAGCATCAAAATATTTTCATGATCAAACATCTATGTGTAATAATTTCATAGCAAACAGTTTAACGGTCAAGATACGCTGCAGCGTCATCTAGTGGCGAATTAAAGTAATAATGCGCTACTGCGCTATCAAAGGGCGAGTTACGCAAAATGGATAACGCGAAAATATTATCCGTATTCAAATGTGCACGTATACCAATTTTCAGAGCGGTTAGTTGAACGATCAAGAAGTTGATTCCTGAAGTGCTATCTAGGGGCGACTTAAAATAATATAGTGCTGCAGTCAGAGCAGATTTTGCCGAGTTGGGGGACGTGGGCAAAAACTTCATTAGGGGACCCTTTTCGAAAGCTTTTTCAAAATTTACAAATTTTTAAACTTAAAGAATAATTTGGGGGCCCGTGCGCTTGCCTAGAATGCCCTCCCGGAAATCAGGCCCTGTCTGCAGTGCCATCAAGTTGTGAGTACAGCCAAATGAATACTAAAGAAATATTCTCTCTGCTCAAATGTGTATGCATACCAATTTTTAAGGTGATCGGGCGAACGGCTTTGAAGTTGGTGCGCTGGCATCTAGACGCAAGTCATAGGAAAATTGATGGCGTAAAAGTATTCTCCGTGCTCAAATATTTGTGTGTACCAATTTGAACGGTTGAACGGTACAGAAAGTGAGTTATAGCTAAACGCATGCGGCGAAAATATTCTTTTTCGTTCAAACATCTATGTTTACTAATTTTCATGGCGAGCAGTTAAACGGTCCTGAAGTTACTGGTTTGAAGTGACATCTAGTGGTAAGTTATAGCAAAATGGATAACGCCAAAATATTCTCCGTGTTCCAATATTTATCTGTACCAGTTTTCATAGCGATCAGTTGAACAGTCTTTATATGCTGCAACGCCATCAATAGACGAATTAAAGTAAGAAGTTGATATGTTGCAGCGCTATCTATTGGCGAGTTAAAGTAATGATGTGCTACGGCACAATGAAGTAGCTATTTACAGCAAAATGGATAACACGAAAATATTCTCCGTGTTCAAGTGTCGGGCTATATCAATTTCCATAGAGATCAATTGTCCGGTCATGAAGTTAATGCGCTGCATTGCCATGTAATGGCGAGTTAAAGTATTAATGTGCTGCAGTGTCATCTAGTAGTGAGTAACAGCTAAATGAATAGTTAGAATGTATTCTCCGTGCTCAAATGTATAAGCATAAAAATTTTTATGACGTTTGGTTGAACGGTATAGAAGTTGATGCGCTGCAGCACCATATTGCGGCAAGTTATTGCAAAACCGATAGCGTAAAAATATTCTCCATGTTCATATATCCATGTGTACCAATTGTCATCAAAATCGGTTGACCAGTATTATCTCAGCAAGCGCTTAAGCGAAATAGAATTCGGCGTTCTGCAGCACCATCTAGCGGCAAGTTACAGCAAAATGGACAGTGTAAAAATATTCTACTTCTTCAAATATCCGTGTGTATCAATATTCGTCAAAATTGGTTGAATAATATTTTCATAGCAAGCGGTCGAACGGAATAGAAATCGACATTCTGCAGTGTCATCTAGCGTCAAGTTACAACAAAATGGATAAAGTAAAAATGTTCTATGTCTTCAAATATCCGTGTGTACAAATTTTCATCAAAATTAGTTGAACGGTACTTGCATATCAAAAGGTCGAACGGAATAGAATTCGACGTTCTGCAGCGCCACCTAGCTGCAAGCTAGAGGAAAATGGATAGCATAAAAACCTTCTCCGTGTTCAAATATCCTTAGAAAGCAATTTTCATCAAAATTGGTTGAATGATATTTTCATAGCAAGCGTTCCAACGGAATAGAATTCGACGTTCTGAAGCGCCACCTAGCGGCAAGTTATAGCAAAATGAATTGCATAAAAATATTCTCAGTTTACAAATATCCATAAATGGCAATTTTTATAAAAATTGGTTGAGTGGTATTTTCATAGCAAGCGGTTGAATAGAATTCGACGTTCTGCAGAGCCACCTAGCGGCATGTAATGGCAAAAGGGATAACGTAAAAATATTCTACGTCTTCAAATATCCGTGTGTACCAATTTTCATCAAAATTAGTTTAACGGTACATGCATATCAAAAGGTCGAACGGAATAGAATTCGACGTTCTGCAGCGCCACCTAGCGGGAATCTAGCGGAAAATGGATAGCATAAAAACCTTCTCCGTGTTCAAATATCCTTAAATGGCAATTTTCATCAAAAACGGTTGACTGGTATTCTCACAGCAAGTGGTGGAACTGAATAGAAATCGACGTTCTGCTGCGCCACCTAGCGGCGAGTTAGGGGAAAATAGATAGTGTAAAAATATTCTCCGTGTTCAAATGTCCATGAGTACTAATTTTCATCAAAATTGGTTGAACGGTATTTACATACAGGACCGGCCTTCTGTTTGAATTGGCCCGGTTGCAAACATTTTTTGGGGGCCCCAAACATTATAGATGCTAAAAATTCATTAATTTATAGACCCATTTATAAAGCAAAGAATGAACTGAAATACCACTAATAACACTTTAATGGTCGTGGTAATTAGGGTTGAAGGCCGGCTCTAAGGTAGCTGGCGCTCTGGACAAGCTAATTTTTGGCGCCCTTTTAAATAAATCTAACTCGTTTATGACGACTCCTTATTTAAGAAGAACCCAGATTGAATGAGGAAATCGGAAATACTTGGCTGGTACAATGTTAAGTTTATGGGAGTATAACTCGCTTTTAACGAGTAAAACCTGGTTATATCGAGGAATATTTTTGTGATTTATAAAATTTCTACTGACTTCCAACTCACCAGCTCAGATAATCCTCTCTTAGAAAAATCTTTTAACATTCCAAAGTCCATAAAGACGACAATGATAACGAAGAATAGGTAGAAACTACAAAGGGAGTTTACCTGACCATGGACAAGTGGGACAGTCTGACGTTGGATAAACTTTCAAAAGAAAAAAAAAGTTCGTTCTCTCTCCTAAGATTATGTTTTCATGGCGCCCCTAAACATATAGCGCCCCGGGCAGCTGCCCGAGTTCCGGTACCTTGAGCCGGCACTGGTTGGAGGTCTAAACCGCATTGAATATGTATGCTAAACCTGTGGGGCCGTATATCACCCATTTCAGTTAATCTGCATTACTAATACTGAAAAATGCGAAAAAATATGAATCCATTCACTCAGGAGATCAACCGACCACCGAGAGTGACATTAATTGTTTCAGAGTAGTTTAGTTAGTAATGAGGATAGTAAAATAAATATTTTGTTGACCAACTACCTATTTAAAATTGTAAAAAGAAGCCCACAATGGAATTGGGGGGGGGGGTGGTATGACTTAAAGTTTAGGTCAAATAAAATAAAATTAATAATTTTACACTTAAGTTAAATTAACTAAAATGTATGTTTGGATATTTTTCTTCACATTCAGTCCATTAATTTAATATAAGAGGACATTTCATTAGTCAGTGCTGCCAATTTAAGGGATTTGTCGCTAAATTTAGCAACTTTTCACTGTATTTACAGTGCTTGCTATGTAAATTACAATAGAATTCGACGCTCTGCAGCGCTACCTAGCGGTAATTCATGGCAAAATGGATTGTGTAAAAATATTCTCCGTGTTCAAATATCCATACGTACAAATTTTCGTCAAGATAGGTCAAACGGTATCTTCATAGAAAGCAGTTGAATAGAATTCGACGTTCTGCAACGCCACCTACCGGCGAGCTAGAGGAAAATGGATTGCATAAAAACCTTCTCCTTGACAAAAGACTTAAGTATACCAAATTTCATGGTGATGGGTGAAGCGGTTTTGGAGTTTTTCAACGTCATACACACATACATACACACCCACAAACATTCATTTATTATATATATATATAGATAAAGACTGTAGAACAACAGGGTGCGAACTGAACATTTTCTCCAGGGGGGGGGATATTTTAAAGAAAACATTCTCCAGGAGGGAACACTTGAAAAGGAAAAGGAGAGAAGGGGCAAATGCTTTACTCACATGATATTACTTGACAAATGCAGTCGCCGACACGTGTGGGAACTGACTTATATTCAAACTAAAGTCATAGATTGTTTGTTCTGTGGAATCACAGATACACAAGCTACATACAATGTACCTGTATTGGAAGCCACCCTTGAGGGGTTTTAGCTTAGAAAAGAGACGAAATTTTAAGGCAGTCGCCTTAGAGTATAGTAACAAACGATAACATACAACCTTCATTTTGAGTTCTTGACTTCAATCCCAAATCTTCACTCACCGGTTTAGCATTTCTTCAGCAGGGGATAAAAAGTATCCCTGGCAGGGATCAATTAATATTTCTCTAACCAGGGATATTACAGTCTTCAGCCGGGGACGATCCCCGGCAGCATATAAGCAAACCATACTTCGCTAGAGACATGGCGGAGTTTAAGCCGTCTGATTGGTTGGTTTCATCTACGCCATTGTTTACGCCCACTCTTGTCAAGCACTTGACTATTTTATTCTTTCGCTATCTATATATCGTTAACAATTTCAGAGTGATTTTTTTCTTTCTGAGATGTCATCCTCAGAAGCTAATCTTCCAACTTTTCTGATGGAAGTTGAACCAATTTTTCCAAACTTAATTGTGGAAAGACGTAATGTTAAGAACATAGAAGAATGCAACCAATGGATCAAGGAATATGGCAAATTAACTAAAATAAATTGGAATGCAATGAACTTAAGATCATTTGGAAAAGAATAGTATAACATTTAAATGAGTAGTTTGCTCCTAACTACTCATTTAAATGTTACTTAAAATAATTTCTCATACTTTTCTACTATTTTATTTATTTGTAAATAGTTAATAGTTCAAAAATCGATCGTAATTAGTTTAGAGAAAATAATTTTTTTCATAGTGGCGCCATCTATTGCAGAATAAAGTACATTGTATATTGTTTTAAAATAATTTCTAATCAAAGCTGAAACTCACATTTTTTAATTTGGAGAGATCAGACTATCAAAAGCTCAATATAGAAAGATTTTATAATTATTATTATACATACATATATTGAATTACAGCTCATATATATGTGTGTGTGTGTACATAGAGAGTGTCCCAAAAATCCCCAGTGTCCCAAGATTTTATCACTTCAATATTAATCATAGACTATAGACGTGCAATAAATTACAAAGTTAAGTAAAGGAAGGTTCAAAATTTTTTAACGTCATTTA
Source organism: Cheiracanthium punctorium (assembly GCA_038373885.1). NCBI lineage: Eukaryota > Metazoa > Arthropoda > Arachnida > Araneae > Cheiracanthiidae > Cheiracanthium > Cheiracanthium punctorium. The sequence continues at coordinate 40,457 of JAWZYV010000775.1, read as the reverse complement.
AAATTACTGGTCTTGAAAGGAATTTGAGAGATTGATCGGAAATTGATTTGATCTCAAGAATCATCATTGGGACTTGCGACCAAATCTAAGTAAATGCAAAGTTTAAATTTTTATAAAGCCCCCTGTACGAAAAAATTCCGAAATAGTAAAATGCGCACCAAACATTAACTAAGTGATGCACAAATTTCAGATTTTCATCATAAAAAAGGCCCCGAGATGTGAAAATTAATAAATGTTGACTTAAACCAATTTTCAATAGCTCTCGAAGAGAAAAATCACATCGTAAGACCACGATTTAGGGATGTACACAGCACAAATTAAGAAAGAAACACTAATTGCATAAATAAATAATACTTTATACTATTTGCCTATTTTCAAGACGCTCTGCTCAGAGGATTAACCATACTACCTTTATTTTATTTTCTATATTTTTTAATGTTCTTAGTTTTCACTATTTACTATATAAACTGTTATTTTGAAATTCCTGAATAACGATTATGATTACTAATTTTTATACATTGTTATTCAATATATATATATATATATATATATATATATATATATATATATTATATACTAATCAGTATGTTTTCTACATTTACCATCATATCTGTATAAATGTTTATATCTTAGAGGCTTAATTGAATAGTGCACGTAATGTTTTCTTCGTATGGAGCTCAAAATATGATATAGTATTTTTGTAATTTCTCTATTTTTTTTTTATAATACTTATCAAGAAAGATGAGCATACATGTATGAAAAACTAATTTGCTTTCACTAATCTGGTTTTGGAATTATTTAAATTCTTTAAATCACGTAAGAATTTTTTACTGTCAACATTTTAATTTTTGTTGTCGATATATACGAACGAAAAAGAAAAAAAAGGGGGGGGGGGGAAAGGGACTTTCAAAATAAAAGCATACTTGTAGTAATGCATGCATGCGATAGAATTCTTATACTGTAAAGTAACAAACTCCATTTTTTTATTTTGCACACCAATATTTATACATAATGAATAAGAAATTAGTACTAAAATTTGATATTCTGCTCTCTGCCAGTTGCATTAGAATAGCTTTCATTTGATAACAAATAAGTATTATTTTATTTAATATAACTGAAATTAATTTTATTTGAATGTAAGCATGCAAAAAAGGGAAAGAAGTGAGATGGATGGAAGTATAATTTAAAAGAGTGTATAAAAACATATGCAACTCCCCCATAAAAAATAAAAAAAAAAACGAAAGAAAAAAAAATGGAATATTAGATAAGAATTTTGCACTTTGTTCTCGTTTAAAGTTGAAAAAAAAATGTGTATTTAAGTGCATAAAAATAAGTTTAAAAAATTGCCATTTCGCTTCTCTGCAATTTCAGACATTAAACAACAAAAATCATTATGGAATTATTATTTTAAAAATAACTCCGTCATAAAGTGACATCACAAAATACTCAGGCTGAACCAACCAATCAGAAGGCTTAAACTCCGCCATGTCTCTAGCAAAGTATGGTTTGCTTATATGCTCCCCGGCATCCCCCCCCCCGTCAATTCACACCCTGCAGAACAACTGGGATAGCTCGCCACCGATGGCGACTTTTCATTATTTGGCGATTTACACTTGCTCATAATCGATAATTACTGCTCATATAAGGTTACCGGGAAAACCGTTATCCATATATTCATATACATAATCCTCTACAGATTGGCCTGTTTAGCATCGCAAAATGTATCATCTAGCCACGCGGGCAAACATCCAAAATTCAAGCTGTACAAATGGCATAGTTAACGCCGCCAAATATTTTTACTTGTAGAAAATATCCAATCTGAACCTAACCTGCTTTACTATAATCTGCATTTGAATTATTTTTCATTTTCAAGATACTGGGTGCTAACATTTTGGAACACGCGATTAAGATTCACCCTGCTTGGAGAGATAGGATTTTGCCAGGTACCTGATTCCAAAATGGAGGTATTTATATCAGTTACAATTACTTATTCTGTTTTGGAAAAACGAATAATCGCTCATTCTTAAACTCCTGTTGTCTAAGAGAACTTACTATCTGAAAATCGTCAACTTTGTGTAACACGAATTCACTTATTTATTTCACATACTTTTATTTGGCGTAAAATTGGTGTGATTCTAGTCCAAGTTGGTCAATTTCACGCGATTCTACGTACTTGAATTTGCTTTGTTGCAAAGGCATGAATGATTTTATGCTGGTGAAAATTGCCAAACCTGGCAGCCATTATGCTTTTTTTTCAGTTTTGTATTAATATCTTCTAAATTAATTCGAAATTTAAGTCAGCTTATCGGCTTCCCCGGAATATTCTGAATCCCTGGTCACCTTTCTCAAAACTTAAATGCTCATGGCGGAATCAACCCTTATTTGGATTCAGAATAGAGAGATTATTGGACGAAAATGCTATTTACAAAAAGTGGTTAATTATATTCCGTAAGTGTTCCCAGGGATGGATAGTGATATCCTTCTGCCAGATATTTTGGGATTTCAGACACACCTAGACGACTCGGTAAATTAGATCAGGACAGTAATTCAATTTTGTATGTTTTGTATTAATGGTTAGCGCGTGTTTCGTGTCATGGCAAGACTACAAAGGGCATCCGACTACAAGGGGGGGTGAAATTCTTCGGGGATTTTTGGGCTGGACTGGAGAAAACGCCCCAAACTCCAGACCGTTAGAACGACAGCCTTGAGTAAGCCCGAACGCGGGAACTTGACATTTCAGCCATCTACCATGTTCATTATCTTATAAACTCGGGCATGCTTGGCCAGGAATTTTTAGTAGACTAGGGGCCAAGGCCCCTAGACTCGCTACGCTCTCTTTTCGTATGAGGCATTCAGCCCCTAATAAGGCTTATTCGTAAAAAAGACATAATTTCAACAGCCAAAACCCGAAGATTGGATCAGATAGAATGTTACTGAGCTACACATTGCTTGGTTCTTGCATGTTCATTGGTACATAAAAATTTAAACTTCACACTACAGTAGACCCCCTCCCCCTCATAACACGGAAGATATTTTGTTATGGGAATCCGAGTTGTATGGGTCCTGAGCTATACTCCACCTGGAGTGCGGACTCCGCTTATAATCGCTGGAAAAATTATTTGCACTCCTCAGAAACACAATGATATTTAATGTTGCCATTCAAAAGTTATATTAATTAGGAGCTAAAGCGTAATAAAATCAGAACACCTGTTTCAGCTGTATTTTTAATAATGTAAAACCTATTGGACACCTTGCGAATTTGCCACCCATGGCGATTTTTCATTATTTGGCGACTTGCGTAGATGTAAAGTTAATAAAAGCTACGGAACAGATAGGATAGCAAGCCACCCATGGCACTTTTCATTATTTTGGCGATTTAGACATGCTCACAACCTATAATTACTGTTCATTTAAGGTTACCGTAAAACCGTTATCCATATTTTCATTTACATAATCGTTTGCATATTGGCGTACTTAGCACCACGAATTATACCATCTCGTCGCGCTAGCAAGTATCCAAAGTGTACTATAACTGCTATAATGGTATAGTTTACGCCACCAAATATTTCTACTGGTAGCAAAAAATCCAGCTGGACCGAACCGGCTTTAAAATAATCTGCATTTTAATTATTTTTCATTTTCAAGATATTAGTTATTCTGTTTTGGAAAAACGAATAATCACTAATTCTAAACCTCTGTTGTCTAAGCGAACTTACTATTTGAAAATTGTCAACTTTGTGTAACACATTTTGAGTTACTTATTTCATATAGTTTTTATTTTGGCGTAAAATGGGCGTAATTCTAACTCATGTTTGTAAATTTCACGCGATTCTAGATACTTGGAAACGCTTTGTTGCAAAGGAATGAGTGATTTTATGCCAAATCTGGCAACCATTCTGTTTATTTTTTCAGTTTTTTATTAATATTTTCTAAAATAATTCGATTTTCGAAATTTAAGTCCGCCTAGCAGGTTCCTCGGAATTTTTTGAATCTGTAGGCACCTTAGTCGAAACTCAAATCCCCACGGTTTAGGTGGAGATAGGCCAACAAGCTTTGACAGCGCCAGCGGCCTTTACTTTTTTTTAGAATAGAGAGATAAGCACATAATGATTTATAACAGAAGAAAGTTCTCAGTCATCGTTAGTCAATTTGTATTTAAGTTTCATTTAAACGTACAAGTCCAAAATCCCACGACAAAATACTTTGCGGTCAACATTGACAAAACTTTGTCCTGGAGATTTCACATTAACAACGCCCGTAACAAAATGACTGCACTGTTCAAAGCCTTATCCCCGCTAATTAGCACGAAAAAAAGAAAAAATAGCTTCAACAAGGCCCTATTTCGTAAAACTTTTATAAGACCGACGGCCGTCTGTGCTGCTCCGGTGTGGGCCTATTCTGCCGAGACACACATGGACAGAATAGAAGCCAACAAAGCTCTATTCTCAGAAAAATTAGACACGGACACCACTTTCTTTTCAACAAAGCCATCAGGAAAGTTCTCAAGACGTATACTATATGTGGACACCTACTCAAAACCTGCGTGAATTTTTATAGAAAACTTCGTGATCTCCCGAATGACATAGATCATTCCCGATTATGACTTCCAAGATCCCTACCACGGAGGTATATTCAGCGGAGCGGAAGCTTCCGTGGCCGAAAGCCACAATTTTGGCATCTAAATTTGAAAGCCGATAGATGGCGTCCATTGATGTAGAGAGTTCGATCTTGCAGGGTCCGGATCGTTTTGGCGATGCACGAAGCAACATAACCAACAGATTTCTTTTCCAGTTTCGGTATCGTTACGTGCGGTTGCTTAATCCTGTGTTTTTAAAATTGTGAGGCTATCGAGTTTGAAAAAATTATATGATATAGTTGAGATTTTCAGGAATAAAATTTTACTACGTTTGAATGTTTTAATGTAAATTATTCAAGAAGAAAAATTATTTAAAATAGATTGAAGCGCGCTTTGATAAGATTGATTTTCCCTTCCCTACCGGACCACTTTGCGTAGTGCGCCATCTATAGGATGAGAAATTTATATGGCGAAATTCTAGTATTAGCTTCCTCTCCACAGAATATAACTCCGTGATCTCTACAACCGACAACGATAGACATCTTCTAGATGCAGAAGGCCCAAAAACTGAAGCTTTGATGTCACCACTAAATCTTTAATGGCTGACTGACTGGCTGACTGAGGCACTGAGGGGTATACAATGGAGTACCTGCACTCTACAGTATGTGGAAGGATAAATGAGTTCTTTGATCTTGTGTTTAAATAGAAGCCCTAAGCATGGTGGGCGTTAGTTCAATCAATCAGATAGCCGATGCAGATGTCAGTGGAGGATGGCGAGAGAGGCCATCGTCCTTTTCCTGTTCATTAGGAGTGTCGGATCGTAATCCGGTAACTCAGCCACAGTTTCATTTGGTATGTTTCTGTTCCTTGAATAGAACCGTTGTGATAGATTGTGCACAGTTTTTTTGAAGGTTGTGATCTTGAGGTCCCGTCGAATAGTTTGGTTAGACGGGAAATGGTGTCCGTGTCTGATGGATCTTAATATGGTGGGTGCTTTGACGTCGTCAAGAATGCTGAGGTTGAATTTAACCGTGTTTGCGCAGACCGGGGCAGCGTAAGTAGCGGTGGGTCTAATGATGGATTTGTAGAATAGCACTTTATTATGTCTGGAGACTTTGCTATTGAAGATGAGAGGGTGAAGACGGCGGAAGGCGGCCGTCATTTTGTTTCTGGCATCAGTGATATGCGCTTTCCAAGTTAGATTCTTATCTAACGTAGCACCAAGGTATTTGGCTTTACTAGTCCAGTCGATGGGATTATCGTCGATCATAATTCTAGAAGGTGGTAGCCTGTTTGAAAAGTAGATTGCCTGGCATTTGTCAGCATTCAGTGGGATGTGCCATTTGGCTGTCCATTGCAGGATGAGATTAAGGAATGTTTAATGGCTTCATTACATTTGCACGTTCAAAAAGTAAAACTATTTAAAATTTCTGGTGGGTGCTACAAAAATTAGAAAATATCTTAAATTAAAGGTAAAAAATAAAATACCTTTCTGATATGAAATAATTCATTCTGATCTACTTCTGTATTGTATTATACAATTAGTTATGGTCAAAAATTGTCATTTATCGTAAGATTATTTTTTTTTATCTTAAATCATTAAAAAGTTTATGAGTGAGAAAATTCACCACAAATTTAAATAGCTAGACTATCTGAAAGTAAAACTGTGATGACATCATATAAGAAAATTTAGCGATGACGTCAAAGCTTCAGTTGTAAGGTTCCTATATCTAGGGGGTGTTGAACAGACCAAAGGCGGTGCTTGCTGCCTTCGCCCACGACTAAATAGGCTCTAGTCATAACTAGACAACTACTTGAGTCACAAACTGATCCCATCGACTTCATGTTTGGGGACCCTCAACTTCCTTAAACGTTACACGAAGGTAATAGATTTATACTAGAGATAAGAGCAACGGGCAGGTGCTCCGTTTAACCACAAATTTCAGTCAGTCAGTAACTATAAGTTGTCTAGCAAAAAGTACTGGCAGAAATTTTTCATGTTAAATCTAAAAAGTTGGCAGCTATGTTAGCAAAGTGGTAGCAGCTTCTCTTATAAAATTTAAAAATAGTCTAAAGCAGTCGTTTTCAAATTCTTTCTCCATACGAAATCTTTCAAAAATCCTAAAGAAACTAGCAAACCCGTTGTATAGTCACTGCGTACTAGTATATTACTTTTGTAAACTTTTATTTATATACCTTGTGAACCACTGATTGGGAGACGATGATCTTAAAAACAAAAAGAGATTTTCTTTTAAATTCTTATTTAATATCGGAAAATAGTAAACAGACGAATATGAAATTTTCCGATCTAAAGCAGGTACACAAACATGTTGCTTACAGAACTGAGGATAATTCATTAAATTTATGTAAATGAGAACCGTTTGAAAGAAAAATAATCGATAGTTCTCATTAAAATATATCTTTTATTTCATCTTCTGTTGTTCAAATATGATTAACGCCTTCACCCTAGATCTTGTTTGATGATTTGATCGAGTTGACATAGAGCACATTCTGTTTTTAGGTATTTTTATGCACGAAATTTAAAATTTATGTTCACTGTTTTAATTTCTTCAAGCAATTTGAAAGCCATTATTTCTTTTTCATTCTTTTATACCATGTTTCACTATTGGATGCACTCTAAAATGGATAAATGAATGCATATTCTAGAATAGAGGGAAATATTTAGAATGCGCTAGAGAGCAACGCAAATATTTAGATACTTTTAAGGTATGTGAAAACATTCGGAAAAGCTTTGGGGGATCCATGCTAAAGAGATGAAAGATGTTGTGAATCTGAGAACTTAATAAAATTGTCATTTTTCAGATATCACATTTTACAAACATTAAACAAAAAAATCTCATAAAATAAACAATGGAAAATTAGTTTCCGGCTATACGTTTTTCAGAATGAGAATGCAATAACATCCCAAGATTACTTTACATTGAAAATTTTTTATCTTTTTATATTCATACTATACAAAGGGTTAAAATGAAATTCTCCTAACAATTATTTGATGTTCAAAAGACCGCAATCCCAGCTTGCTTGCCAAACTATAATCTTACCTTTAATGAAGGTATCATTTTATAAAAGAAAAGCTATATTGTAGATTCTCGGAAAATACTTTTTGAGTGAGAAATAAGTACTTGACAAAACAAATTTTCTGATGCAGGTAGTGTGTTTTTTTAAGCTCTCCTGACGTATACGAGGGGTATATGACTAAGGAAGGGGTGCCTTACGCAGCGGACTCTTTTCGGGACTGTACCGCGTATTCATGTTACATCTGAAGGAAACCGTCCAAAACTCCAGACCGTTAGATAAACAGCCGCGATAGACCAAAAGATTATCTCTCGACTCCTTTATTGAAATTTATCCGATAAATGTGTCCCAAAAATGCGACATAAAAGTAAGAATAAATTGCTGAGTATTGAATTGCTTATTTTTTTACTGTGCAATGTCTTATCCTCCTGAATTCTGTATCCCTCAATAAACATTTATCTACTTACATGCGACATAAAAGCATGAATAAATTGTTGAGTATTGAATTGTTTATTTTTTTTTTTGTGTGTGTGTGTGTGCAATGGCTTATCCTCCTGAAATCTGTATCCCTCAATAAACATTTATCTACTTAACTGTAACTGTGCTCGCGCACGTATTCTTTTTACTTCTTGTATACTTTTTTTCTTCTTGATGTTACCTTGTTATGTGATGTGCCCGTTTCTTCCGTTCTAATTCAATAAAGTAAATGTTACGTTAAAATCCCACGCTTACTATGTTTGTGCCACAACTCTGCCAACATTTCTAAAAGATTATGGACAGCAGATGGATTAATTTATTTATTTGCTGATTTTTAACGTCCGTTTCAAGGCTGCATCATTCATCCTCAAAATGGCGACTGGAACTTGGCGAACTGAAACGCTGAATACAGATAATTACGAAACATGGAAAATGCAAATGAAAGCGCTTTTAATAAAGAATGATGCATGGATTTATGCATCATGTTCAAAGCCTAAACCTGAAGTTTTGGAAAATTACGAAAAATCGCAAAACCAGTTCGATACGTGGGTCCAAATGGACGAAAAAGCAAAAGCATATATTATTCTATGTATATCGCCATCTGAACTCAAACAAATAAAAAATTGTCACATTTCATCAGATGTCTGGGAAAAAACTGGGATAAATATACCAGTATAAAGCACCTGCTCGTAAAGCTGCATAACTAAAATCTTTAATTCAATATAAGATGGTACCTGACTCGCCTAATGGAATTCACGACTATTTGAAAATTCTTCGACATAGTGGACCTATTTTCAGAAACCAATATTAAAATAAACGACGATTTGCTGACTGTAATGCTGTTATATAGCCTCCTTCTACTTTCGACAATTTCCGATGTGCTATAGAATCATCAAGGGATGAGCTTCCGAAGCCAGAAATACTCAGAATCAAAGTAGTGGAAGAATTCAATGCCAGGCGTAACGATGATAGACAAGCGGAAGTCTCAGGTGCTTTCGTGGCTGCTCCTAGAAAACCTGCGTTTAAAAATAAAAATTATGGAAAATATTCGGACCAGGCCGACTCATAAAATTAAGGATGCATCAAGAATAACTTGTAAAAGTTGTAAACGCATCAGGCACTGGGCTAGCGAATGTGAAAGTGGAAAAAAGAATAATTTTAAACATAAGCTTAACAGCCTGGGATTATTATCCACTCTGGATGACTAGCCAATAGAGTTACCAGGTGAAATACAGCAACCCTACTCGCCTAAAGCTCTCTCAACAATATCAAATAACGAAAAGCAAAATTTTTGGTGTGTTAAGATAGATACTAAAAATTATATAAGTTACTTCAGTTATCATCGACCGACGTTTACAATTGCAAGGAAAGATCAGGAAACCCTCCTACTTCCAGTCGATGAAATAAATGTAAAGGAAGAATAAAAGAAAAAGAAAAAAGGAATGAGAGATAAAATGCCATAGTCAATTAATATCGTTTTAATATGGCAATAATGAAACTAAAAAATTAGGGGGTTTAGAGGGGTCTCCCCCTGGCGATGCTCGGAAACCAAATTATCTTTTTTTGCTGTTTACTGAATAATTGGAAGAAATATGTAATTTAATATGCGAAGAGGATTCAATATGTTGCAGGGTTAGAAATTAAAGACGCCGAACACTACTGACTGACTGACATGGGATTGCTGGAAGGAAAAGCCTATGCGTTTGATTCCACCCGATTGACGGTGCAATCAGAGTTACATGACAATGATCAATAAAATAGAAATATGGCAATCTTTATTTGTTGAAAAACTCCACGCAAAATTATTCTTAAACTTTCTGGTGGCGGCATACATTACTTTCCACCTTTAACATAAAATATCAAAGAACATTACGGTTGGAATTTCTATTTATTAATTTATAATATGACAAAATGTACATAAATCTAAACGCCTCTCAAATTTTGCCGTTTCATAAAGTTTTCGAATTTTTAACTCAGAAAACATACACTGAAATAAAAATAACTAACGTTTTGAGGAGTCCAGTTCTAGGAGTTTTCTAAGAAATTTAACGCAGCCTTAATCTAAGAAATTTAACACAAACCTCATTTTTTTAAAACCTCAATTTTACAACATTTATTCTAAACGTTGACGAATAAATTTTGGCATTTTTAATTTTAGTATTCATAAACACTTAAAATTGTAAAGGTTAAAAATAACATAAGCACTGAAAAGTTGCATTATTTATAAAGTTGTAGAAAAATTAAAGAAACCTTTTGTGAAAAATATAGAATAATATTTTCAAGAAATTTGTCTGACTTCATATTTTATTTGGCAGTAATTGCTTTAAATGTGGGTCTTCTCTTAGCTTCTCTAATAAGATTCCAACATTAATATCCGAGCATACAAGCGGTCCACCCGCCTTCATATCGAGCTTCCATTCAAAAAATATCCTAGTAGAAGCGTTACCCATATACATCACCCCCATACTTCCAGCGAAAACATTTAAGTGACATTCCACAAAAATAATATTTAACAACATAGATAATCCTTTTTTTGCCAAATATTAACATGTCTTAAATATAATCATAATCTGAACTTCAATTTTTTCTTAAGAAATATGTTACAAGATTTTTAAAATCAATCCAAGCTGCTGTTTCTAAATCATTTATCCTCAAAAATTTTCCCACCAGAAGGGGCCTAGTTTGCAGGACAATGAAGATTTCTTCCATAATTTTTACACAGCTTAGTCATGGAACCGTTCTTGCACATGTTGAAATCCATGTCTTTCTTCATGCATTGTATTAACATATTTCTTCACTAGTCCAAAATTTATGTGTGAAGGTGAGATATTAAACTCTCCTCTTATTAATTAGAGTAAAGGATTTGGATATTTTTCGAAATTCATTATACATCTCCACCTACATTTCTTGTCTTATTCACCTACTTGATATCCGAATTACAAGTGATATGCGGTCTTTAAATATGGCTCAAAAACGTCAAGTTAATTTACCACACACATAGAAAAAATTAGGTTCATTCACACAGATTTTGGAAGTTGTCAGAAAATTCCAAAACAAAAAGGAAAATTTTATCAAATTAAACGAATTTCATATAACAATAACAGAACAGACATAGCGAAATAGAAGTTCATCATAACGAGAGCGGTTTAGAGGAAAACAAAATAAATCTATTTTCAACAACTAAGCAACAATTTCTCAACGTTTCAATTAAGTAAAAGTTATCGAAGTAAATTTTTCTTTCTGGTTTCTTGTTACATATCCTACTACTGCTATTACTAAAAAACAAACATAATGTATGTGCAGATCAATCTCAGGTAAAAGTTAATGTAATATAATTAATTATAAGTGTATACTATAGCCTATATACACCGGCACTTACAAATGGAATTCCTTAAAATTAGAGGATGATAAAAATTTTCTACAAGCATATTTTTTCAGCACCCTCAAATCTAAGAAACATGCAATATAAACTCAGGAACAGAAACAGTTTTTCATTGTCACTGGAACAAATGTTATGTAACACATATTTGGCCGTAAACAATTAATATGTTGCAAACGCATAATTGAATGGAACCTCAAGCCAGTGATAGAAAACTCGTTGCTAGGTTTTCCTCTCAAAATTCCCCTTTTTAGCATATTTTCTTATCGATTTAAAAATCCATTGTCCGGTCCTCTTTCGTTTAGTGTTCAAAATATAATTTTTATTTATTTAACAAATAAATCTTCTCCTGACCCCAGCCCTTCTTCCAACATTTTAATACCATATCTTTGAAAATCAGTTCACGGAACAGAAAATACTCGTAAGTGATGCATATTAAGTATACTTAAACTATATAAAAACTTGTAGTTTAGTTCTGCATATACAAGAATAAACATCTTTTTCAAAAGCAACAATAATTTCCCCCTGCAGAATAATTCTGAAATTCGTTCATCAAAGTAAACGAATGTGTATCACACATTAAGTTTAACATTAAATAAGGCTGTAACGAAAAGCCTTCTAAAATTATTAGTTCTATTGATTTTTATGTGTATCTGCGGTGATGTTTGTCTGTATTACAGTGTGTGTTCAAAGCTATACCCGGTGATTAATTACGAGTGTTGTAATTTTTCTTCAATACCTTACAAGTCTTTCAATTTCGTCTACAAAACTACACTTTTCTTTTCAGCATTCAGTGACCAATGTAATATGAGCTTCTTCTTATTCGAAAACTTCAATTATACGTATAAAATCATATTACCGTTCTCAAATGAATATCTGCTATGTGCACTTTTGGGAGTTATCCCCGTTTTGACTATTATGGCTAGTTTATTAATCAAATTTTGCTATAAAAATACTTCTATGCGACTCTAAGCTATATACGCTGAATTGTGATTGCTAAAAAAAATTATGTCATATGAATTAACCTGAGTATTGGCAAATAATAACTGCTAACAAAAACTGGTAATAATAAATAAGCCTTTTGAACATGGCAGCTATTGGTTTGACAACGACGATATAATATACTACATGGGTCTGACGCCGACATTTTAAAGCAAATAAAAATATAGCCGTAATTTTGATAAGCTGATTTGTTTAGAAGGAAATTAAATGAATGAAAAGGGGGAGAACAGGATGCTGTACTTTCCTCAAAACATTAAATTTTCCGAAATACTTCCTTTTACCCTCAGAGCCCAGTTTCCATTGATTTGCCCCTCAAAAACGAAATTCCTCACGATCTACTACCGCCGACAAAATCCACTTACTGTACAATGCAAAATCATTTAACGTTATGTCTGATCTCAGGATTAGACTTTTTTGAACAGAACTATATTAGTTCGTCGTGTACATACATAAAAAATTTTGTTTTATTGTATAAAAAGTACGTTAAATAATTTCTGGTGGTGAATTTTATTGTTATCATTTTCCATGAAAAAAAATGTATCATCAACCAGCTTGAATTTTTTTTTTTTTTTTTTTTTTGCACTAAAGCAGAAAAAAACTGAACTTCTAAGAAAAGTGACCATTCCATAATATCAAAACAGCCTGTTATTTTTTTTGAAGTACAAGCGGAATCTTTCGACCCCAGGAATAGATACTTAATGCAACAACTGCCTGAAGTACTCCCTTTTAAAAAAGACAATGCATTTGTCCTCTTAACACTTATCCATCGATTATAATATTAATTGTGTTTAATAATGTTAAATTTAAAATAAATCGGGGGTATTTTCTTAATTTTTATGTTTAAAGGACATGTAGGAATACAAGTCAACTAACAACATAAAACACGTACGAAAAAAAATATATTTAAATAACGGGGTTTTGAATTGTACACGTTCGTTTTCACGTACAACCTCTCAAAAAAGTATTTGAGTAAGAGAGAAACTTCCTACGTTGGTTTCATATATTAATAATTATTATAAAATATTATTTAGGTCATACATAATTGTAACTTTCCATATTTCTGTGAGGTTGTGGGTTTTTCAAAAACTCAATAATTATTCGAAAATCTAAAATAGGAAATTTCGCTTATATTCGAATACTTTTTTGAGAGTGTGTACATGAAAAGTCGAAATGTGTCTTTTAACTGAGTATAGTTTAAAAATATTAGAGAGTATATTATTAATACTGTTTGTTACGCGAAAATAAATAAAATATTAGAATGATATGATTTAATAATAATATAAAGTTGTCTAAATTAAGGCAAAATATTTGAAAGCTCTGTTTGTGTCTTCGGTACTGGTCCAGAATTTTTTTGCTGTCCTTTCTTGGTTCTCTTGGCAGTTGGAGAAACGTCTGCTGACACTGTTGAGAATCGATAGTCTGAGCATTCGCTTCTCATGAAGCAGCCGCAATTTTTTTTCCCAACTTCTATAACTAACATTTTTTTCTTTCTGGATCAGAACTTCAGCACTAAAATAAGAGCTTTCACTTCAATCGGTTAGCATATACCGACAAAAGCATAAAATTTGGCTGCTTAAAAAATTAACGGATCAATCGGTTAATTAAACAAAGTGTGATGTAAAATGGTGAGCAACATGAATTGGTCAAAAAACAATTCCTTTATTTGCAAGATTAGGGAAGCATACACATGCAGCAAATTTATATATGATAAAAAATTTCAGGGCAGCTAAGCGTAGTTTTTTGCTCTGCATAAAGTATATTTAAAATCAAAGGAAGGAATCTAAATTGGATAGTCAATAATGAATTAAACATAATTGTCACTAATTTAAGTTTTTGTGGAACATGAAGTTTTGTAAAACCGTTTTGTTTAAAGTTGCAAAAAGATGAAAATCCCGCTCTTCTTGCGTAGTTGCAACATTCCAAAATTTTATCTGACGGGTCAATTTTACACCCACCCCCACAACAAAACCTCCATTTATGAAAATTTATGGGGGAAGAGAAACTAAGTTGTCTTAAATTTAGTTGCCTATATTTATTAATTAGAACTCATCAAAGTTTGTTTTTTTAATAGGTAATCAACGGGACGGGTAATCAGAATCAAGTGGGAAAGGTGTGGATTTTGACCAAGGAACTACAGTAGTGAGGATCGGTGCATGTGCGATGGTTTCTTCGTGAAGTTGATGCTGCCGAAGAATTTTTGTCGTGGTCAATCCTGCCAGTCGAAGCTGTGAACCTCCATTGTGTTTCTCATGTTTGTGAAATCTCCAAAGAGTACATTGTGTGCTCTCTCAACCCTTTGGCAAACCTGCTGCTGCCGAAGAACCCTCCCCAGCAAACACAGCCCTATCGGATAAGTTTTGGGCCGACACTGGCATGCCGGCGCAGAATGTGCCGGGGCGACATCGCTCACGCGGTACCGAAAACGACAAAATTGCGTCCGCCTGGGCGTGTGTCGGGCCGAAAGGATGGGGTGGTTCTGGTTCGGTGTCGGCAAAAACGATAACGGCGTCAGCCCAGCCCTGTGCCACTTTTGAACCAAAACCATTACATTTTTGGTGTGGTATCGGCAACGACAAAATATCGAAAACCGGCCAGCACCTTATTGATTCCCAAAATACCCTAATTAACTCCGTAGTTAGTTCTCTAAAGTATTAATCAACAAATTAAAGAAATAATAATTATTATTATATAAATGACTTTACACCACTAGGACAAAATTTATTAAAAATACCTAATTAGCAAATTATTTTGTTTTTAAGAAAATATTTGATGAATCTAAGGAGGAAAGCTCTTTTTAAAATTAACCGTATTAATTTTTTATGCATCAACCAATGGTTTACTTTTTTTAAACGTGTTACTATATGTTTATCAGACCATATACATTTTTTAAACAACATATTAGGCTCAACTAGAGAATGTTCCTTTTTCTCTTCCAAAAATTTTTTAGAAGCCAAGAAAATTTATAATTTTCTAGAACCAAAGATTATAAATAAACATTAATGCAATGCTAAAAAAAGAGAGAAAAAAATATTAAAGTTATACAACATGCTTTTTTAAAAAATGTTTTAATTTATTTTTTTGTTAAGTTATGTCATAATACAAAATAAAGTTGACTTTTGATTTTATATATTATTTTAAAGAAGAATGTAAACAACATACGTTAAAAGAAATTAAAATATTGGCTGGTTCTACAAATAAACGCTTAATTTCATAAAAACGTTTTCTCTTCAAAATAATTAAACATTTTCATATACAAACAAATTACTTTGTTTATACTTAATAACTAAGTATTTTGTATATTTCAAAATTAGCCCCAGTGATGTAAAGTAATTTATATAATAATAATAATTATTTTTAATAGGTTGATTAGTGCTAAACTATATATGAAACTAATAAGTATTAATAAAACCATGTTTATTATTAGAAGATACTTACTTTAAGTAAATATTTTATATATTACTGAATTTTCATAGGATTATCCTTTAGTAGAAGAAAGGAACTTTCTATAACAGAATATACTTATTTTTTGTTGTTGTTTTGAGTAATATAAAATTAAGTACTTAAGTAAACAGACACATTTTTCAATGCAGTATGTAAGTTATTTATTAAAAATACCGTCCTGCTTGTTTATTAATAGTTTCCAAGTTTGCTTATTTGAATTATAAATTTCATTTTCGCATTATTTAGAAATAATTAGCAGTTTTGAACTACAACTTATTTTAGTAGTCCCTGAGATAACATAAAAAAATCTAGCTAAGAAAAAATACAAATTCTTAATATATACTTAAAAATCAACTTACCCCTTTTTAACTGTCGTGAGAACTTAGCAAAATGAAAACCAAAAAGCACTAACCACATTTAGACAACTTTAAAATTTTTGTCTAGTTGAGGTTAATACCAGTTAGTCTTTAGAAAAAAATCACAGTTTATCCAGAGAAAACTACAGCAAAGTCCGATCTAACTGACGTAAGAACTTAACCTATTCAAAACTAAAAAGCACTAACGACATTCAGACTATTTTAAAATTTTTGTCTAGCTGCAGTCAGTGCCATTTAGTCTAGGAAAAAAAAAATCGCAATTTATCCAGAGAAAAATGCAGCAATCTCCCATGTTCATTGCTCTGAGAAAACTCAAAATCCACGTTACAGAAAAGTTTACGTTGCGAGGTGATTTCTGTTACAGCCTTGGAATGGAATGGACAAGCAAACGAAAAAAAAAAAAAAACCACCAACTTCCGCTCTTCGATTGACCATGAATAGGGACCCAAATAAGAGGGAAAGGTCCATTTCGTCTTCCTGCGTAATACTGTGGTTCCTACAAGGGGTGGAAAGCTCTTAGGAATGCACTCGTCCCCCGCCCCACCCCCTCCCACTGCGCCAGTGCTACATGTTATGTGTACGCGGACACGGGGTAGTTGGAAAAGAAAGTCCGAGGGATTTTAGCTTTTAAATTATTCACTTTAAATTAGATCGCGTGGAAAAAAACAAAACAAATTAGTGTTATTCTACTGCAAAATAGTTTATACTTCAATATCTGCAATGAATTAATCAATTAATTTTTAGAAAGATAAAGTACTATAATCAGCAAAAAGTGGTTATTTTTATTCATTTTTAAGAAGATAAGAGCATTAAATTTTACTTAATTTGTAACAGCATTTTACAATGCTGTAGCAAAACATGATTTTGGCGTAATTTTTACTATTATTTTATTTGAACGGAAACATGACAAACAAGTTGTTCAAATAAATGCTATTAAATTAATTATTCATAGTGATAATTTTAAAATGAAACTATTATTATTTTTTTCAATTTATAATTATTCAGTATAGTGAATTAAAACTTTTATTTATTTATTTAATTTTATTATTATTTTTTTTTTAACAACAGCAGCTAATATATTATAAAAAAAATTCCTTAACTATAAATTATACTGATATTTTTTATTTTTATGGAAATACTAATGAAAAGGTATTTTTTCTACTATTTTAATCCAATTTAATTTCAGAAAGTTTTGTTGTTTTGTGTTTTTTGTAAGGCAAAAACACAGGAGTTAAGCCTTAGGGCGTTGGTGCCCTGAGCGGAAGAAGGCTTCTAACGTTTGTTCCAATATATAAAACAATCTTATAGAATGACTTGAATTTACAAAACAAGTCAATGCTCTATAGTGTAAACCTCATTCGTCTGGGGGGGGGGCTCTGGATCCGCCAATGACTTCAACCATATTCGGTGTCTTATCCACTCGGCCATGGTGGGCTCCTTTTGTGAACTTTTAAAATGCAGCGTTCAATGTTCTGCATTGTATGTATTTTATTTTTAATTAATTAATAAATTAATTTTATTATTATTTTTAAATTGGAAGTACTTAACAAATATCACTTTATATAAAATGAAATTTATAGTCATATAATTATTTCAGAGTTGTGAATAACTAGACAGAAACTGCCCCAATTGAGGGGTGGGGGTGGGCGCTTAGAAACCCCTTCAATACTAAGTCATAAAAAACTGGTTAACTTATCTAACGCATATTCACAATACATCTGGAGAAAATCACCAACATCTAAACTGTAGATTGACAGATGCGCGGTAGACCAGAACGCTGGACAGGACCTCAGGTAAATTAAATAGATAGAATGATTGCCCCCTTTCCCTCCTTTTTTTCGCATGTGAAGGAGGCACTTGAATCCAACGGACTCAAAACATTGTAAATAGTAAGTATTGAAATCATAAATTAAAAAGAATTATTATAACAATATATATGTGCTGCTTGTCCTGGCTTTATACCGTTCAGTTTAGAAATTACACTTCTGGACCGATATCGGTTTTGACGTTTGGTGCAGTACATCGCCAAAATCACATGTTAACCCTAAAAGGCTAGCCGCTATCGGACCGTTGCATGCCCGAAATCAACTTTTATTTGCATACGCCAAATCGTTTTGCCAGCACAGAACCGACACCGTCCCAATTACCATTATGCCAATGCCGACATCGAAACGGTACTGCCGATGACGGCCCATCCCTAATCCGATACGGCTGTTTTTGCTGGGTCAGCTCCATTACAGCGTGGTTAGATTACTGCATGTTTTTTCTCTCGAAACATTTTATTTGCTTCGTCATCTGTGGAAACTGCATCTGAAGTTATAATTTGAACAGCATAGTGACTTTTCATCTTCATATCACGAAACTCGTCTTAAATATCACTAAAAATTCTTTTGATTGTTATCCGGATTTGTGCATCCACCATGGTTGAGTGGATAAGACATTCAAAATGGAAAACCGCTGAAGTGTGAAGGTCTACCGTTCTAACCTATTGCGTGGCCGTCGATCTAACGGTCTGGCGTTTTGGTCGGTTTTCTCCAGACGTAACATGATTACGCGTTCGAAAACCTGAAAGTCCTCAAATATTCTCCCTCCCCCAATGTTTGGCAGATAACCCTTGCTTTACTCTGGCATAATGCAACACGCATATAAATGTATTAAGGAAGTTAGATTCTGCGATAAGACAAAATAAAATTTATTTTGAATCATGCTTAGTCAGAGATTAAGATAAGCGTTTAAATTTACAATTCTGAGTAAAAATTGCGCATCAGATGTGAAGACTGTATACTGGTGTACGATTTTATATTGTAAAGTGTCCATCAGCTGACGTTGTTTCGTTCTTCACTCATCACCGTAAAAACAGTGTTCAAACCAGATATATAGAGTTTAGAGACTGACATAACAAAGATGCATAAATATTTGGAGGAAAGTGATTTTAAGCTAAAATATTCGTAATAATTATTTTCAATAGTTAAATATGCAAAATTTATTTTTTCACAATTTGTCAAATTTCCACTTAAACGCAAATTTAGATAACTTCTTTTGAAACGCTAAAGGGATAACCAATACTAACACCCACTAACTACTAAATTTTTAATTTCACTAAATCTTTACTCTTATGGCGTTTTAAAAGAAGTTATTTTTTTGTGTGTAAAACGTTAGTTGCCAATTCTTACTTCAAAAGCAGTTTAGTAGGAAATTTTGCTTAAAATTAATATCTGAAGAACTCTGCGCTTTTCTATATTCACTGTAATAAATGAGGGTGGGGGGCATATGAACGGACAACTGTACATCAGTCAGAATCCCAAAAGCTATGTAAACGAAATAGTAGTGTTATCTTTCAGTGCCAGATGCAGTTAAGACTCATGCTGTTGGGCTGTGCCCGTAACATATTTGCAAGCATACGATAATGTCTAATGATTAATTAGAATTTTTGAAATACTGATAAAATGATTTTGGAATTTCATTTAAGTACGAGAAAGTATTGGTAATTCGCAAGACACTTTTGTTAACGAATTGTTTAATTTATCAAAGAATTATACCAGTGATTATATATTTTTCATTTAATTGTATCCATGAACATTTTTCAACACCGGGAAATTGTTATTAAAAGGTTGATCGCAATTGACATATTTTATGTATTTTAGAATTGGAGAAATTTTTTTAGTGTTTGACTAGAAAACTATTGGATATTTAAACAGTTTCGTTGTTGTAAAGAGACTTTAGTTTGTATATCTACTTAATGTGCTATTTCCTGTGAATGATATGAATAAACATTGGTTTGTTACTTTGTGTTGAGTTAATGTTTGTCAACTTCACCAGATATTTCACAAGTAAGCCACTGTGCAATTGTTTATTCCAGCGTTTCACAAATTTAAATCTCGGGTGGCGAAGCTTTAGCGGATAAAAAAGAACCAGAAATAAGAATCTAAGCTAAGATTGTAGTTTGCCATTTGCTTACAAAATGCATCCACTTTTCGAAAATACTACTAATACACAGTTGCTAATACACAAGATAAGGTAACTGCACCGGTATTTTAGACTATACCCTTAATTGACAATTTGCCCGATAATTTGTTATAAGCTGTTATTTCATAAGTGTCTTTAAATGGTGCTATTAAGTACAAATTTAGGCATTGTATTTTATTCAATTTTTTTTAAACCTGCAGGGGCATTAAGTATCGGAAATTAAGATTTTTAAACTCTGCTCTCAGTAGTTTAAATTAATGTTGAAATTAAGATCGGTTCATTTTCAACCTTTTCGTCTATTTGACGCATATTTCTCTTCAGAATCTATAGAAACTGAATTGTTAATGCATAAAATAAGTCTGCAGAGATGTTTTTAATAAACGGGTAAGATTTGGTGTGAATTACTGGGTGGGGTGGGGGATTTCATCAATAATTGTCCATAATGTTAGTTATTTATGTTTCAGCCAAGTTCATAATTGTATAATTTTTTCTAGGAAATACTGTAAACGGTTATTCAGTTACCTAAAGACAATTTTTTAAATATACAGAGAATCTCAAAGATGGTAACACTCTTTAATTATTAATCTGTTACAGTTAAATAGGTATTGTGAATTGAAAAAATGATCAGAATAAGGTTGGGGGGGGTGGCTAGGGTAGATGTACCAGTAACGTACACTTTACTAGATAATTTATTTTAAGATTTATTTTAGAACTTGATGGTGCTATTTAGTACAAATTAAACATTCATCGTCAATTTTATGAAACATTTTTTTTAAATTTCCAGGTGCTTTAAGTATGAAAACTGTAAGGTTTTTAACCTGTGCTAAAAAGTTTGATTCTCGGTAACTGCTTTATTACTGAAATTAAGTTCATTTTCAACTTATTTCTATTTGAAGAAGATTGATAGACACTAAGAGCCTTAGTTCTGGAGTAAATTTTTCTGTACTTGAGAAAGGGAAAAATAGGAAATGTAACTTTTTGACAATCTTTCTGTGCCAGAACAGAGTTTTCAAGAAGCTGAGCTGTAGGTTAGTCTTGCAACTTAACCTGCAAACTATCAGCATTGCAACACAAACTCCAATGAAATAAATAAAAACTTTGTAAAAAAACACACATGAAAGGTTACTTAACTTACTTAATGTGGTTTTTTTTTCACAAAGTTTTTATTTATAACACCAGTTTTTTGAGTGTTTATTTTCACAAACTCCAATCTTTCAGTGAAAAGTGTTGCTATTACCAATTTGCCTTTATAACGTGCAGGTTTGTTGAGTGTTGGCGGCTGTCGATAATTTAAGGCACGTAGTGATTAATTAATCTTAATGTAACAGGTAGAGGTCACTTGTACCATCACAGGTGTATTAAATAGGTTAATAAACCTGCTAGGTGAAGATTAATCACTACGTGCGTAGAGATAGACGCCAATACTCAATAAACCTGCACGTTTATTCGAAATAAAATGGAAATAGCAGCACGTCGCGAACGGGTTAAGTAGGAAGGAGGTGTTGTTCGGGCAGTATTTGTGTGTTAAGCATTTTTAAAGTGATAAGTGATCAAACACCGACGTTTCATAAAAATAATACATATTTTAAATAAAAATAGACACCGGTTAAATGGTGAAAGTTTTTATTTTAAAAAATTATGTTGTTCATAAAAGCAACTCTTCCGCGAAAGCTGAAACATAAGAAAATGTCTTTCAGTTTACCAAACTGTTTTTTTCGACTTATCTACCTCAACCCTGCTCTTCATCCGAGTTATGTTGGTGAGCACTCTGTAATAAAATTTTTATTTAATGTTGAAAATCTGTGGGGGAAAACATTTGAATCTTGAGAAAGAACCTAAATCTGAACAACTTAAGAACCAAGTAAACCAGTACCAGCGCGTGAATTTTGGAGTCTTTGGATTAAACCAGAGGCCTTTATACAAAGGTTACGTCTTATTTGCGACCGGGGTGAAAAACGTCGCACTTCCGAACATTTTAATTTGAGCGTAGCACTTGCGACCGCTCTTGTTCAAATGTGCAGGGTGGCTTGGGATGAGTCAGAAACTGTCACTGGAGTAGGTGGGGGGTCAGTATAATTAAAGAAAGCGTTGTATACAGTACATGAGCATATACGGGGGATACATGAGCATATTATATGATGAACTAAAAATATATGTACGTATGAAAAGCTTAGACCATCTGCAATTAAGAAACATGACCAACAAAATTGGTTTTTCCAAAAATGTTTCACTGACATGAATCGAAATCATGATATTCAGAGGCAGCCTTTATTGAAGATGTTTTTATAGTAGTGTATAAAGTCTCTTTCTCTTATTTGCATTATAGTTACATTATTTTTAAACTTGATGTAAGAAAATAGAATGCTTAAGCATGGGTTGGCTGATTTAGTTGCTTTGTAAAAAAAGGTTTCAATTCTATAAAATGAGTTACCATTATTTGTCCAGGAAACAGAATGATACTTAAGATGATCTTATGAACATATACCTCTCCCCCCACCCCATATTTTAGACTATATAAACTACTGAAAATATTGTTTTTAAAATGCAAACAAACGTTTTTTGGCTACAATAAAGCTTTAGTTTTTTCACTTTTACTCGAAATGTTTATTTTTTTAATGCCTTGGTACACTAAGAATTTGTTTCAGGTAAACAGTTGAAACTTTAGAAAAAATTTACCTAACCTGTTTCATTAAAAATACCTAACTTTAGAGATCTGAGGGAAAAACAATTTGAAAATACTGGTTTTTGTGCTTTTTAATTTTTATGTTTTTAAAAGGGTTCTTTGTGTTTTTTTTTACTGTTATTTATTTTTAACAAAAACAAAATCGCTTCTTACTATTCTCAGAATACCGTACAAAATTTTAAGATAATAAACTTAATAGTTTTTTAGAAAAGTGTACCAAACTAACACGCTGTTCAAAAAAGCTCTTTGAACTGCATGTTAGTATATGTAATGATATGTAAAAAAGTTAATTAGCTGTTAAAGACTAATTTTTGAATCAAATTCGTTGTTTTAAATTTATATATGGAATGTTATGTTTGTACATACAGCATACAAAAAATTTCATTTCTATCTCTATTTTGAAATAAAATACATGTTAAATCTTTTGCAAGAAATGCCTCTCTTTACTCGCCGAGATGTTCTGTGTGCTTAGGTGTACGTATTAAGTACTAAGATCAGTGCTCTATTATTATTTTTTTTTCTTTCTGAATGCTTTTCAGATATTGCATTTTTCTGTAATAGAAAAACGGATTTTTTTCTCTTATTACGTATTTTAAATTAAATTAAATTACTACTAAAAATTGCACTAAATACTTCAGTAATAAAATACATGAAATTTTAAATACCTGTATGCATTTCTAAAAGGAAATAATTTAGTGATTTCCGTAAGACAACACAAGTGCATTAATATTAAACAGATAATTTCACCAATTTTAAATACGTAAGGCGACGAAAAAGTATCAATAAAGTAAATTATAATTTCTAGAAAACAATTATAAAAAAATAACTATTGGTTATATTTACCGTGTTAATCACGTAATAGTCGTTCTCGCATAACAGTCGCACTCTCATTTTGAAGCAGAAAAAATCGACAAAATACATTTCCCGCATAAATGCCACAGTCATGTATTTGGCCTTCATTCATGTCTATAAAAAATATTACTATAAAAAGAAAAATACCACTTTTTCGTGTGCAACTGACAAAACTATTATTTGATATACTGCAGATAATGTGACAACGTTGGTAAGTTAGTATTTTTCTTCTTCTTTTTTTTTTTTTTTTTTTTTTTTTTTTTCGTAATTCCAGTAATCTTTAAGCTTTAGAATGTACAGCTGCGGGAAAAAAAAGTCCCACTTGCTCTTTATTTCGCCATCGATCGTCGTATAGCAAAGTTATATACACCATTCGTTTGCAAATAACGCGTACTTTAATTTACTATTAATTTAATTTGCATAAGGGGCCGTCTTCATATTTAATTCTGCATCAATTTCGTTTTTCTCAATGGCAACCCCATATTTTCACTTTATTAAACGAAAGAAAACCTTCAAATTACCCAAAATATAAATTTTCACCAATTTTCTACGATAATTTCCGGAGATATTGCGAATTCATTTTTGCGCGTTTTTAAGGGACTTTCTGCAAATTGAAAAACGTTATTTGTAGGTTCCGAACTTTTCGCCTTTCATTTATTTCGCTCGCGAGAATTAAAAGAAATTAATATTATTTTCAAGAAAAATATTGTTCCCATCTCTCTTAAAGTTTTTTGTACTGAGAATATCAAGGTTAGAATAGAATATTTAGTCTGTGGTCCAAATGACCCGTGAGTTCATAACTTCCTTGGTTCGTACACATGATTTAAGGGGAAAATGCAAAATGACTGCTAAGTATTTTGAAAATCTTTGTAATTTTGAAATTGTTATTCAGTGTTTCCCTTGATGTTCTCTTAGACAGCTGAAATGTTGGCAGGAGTTAGAGGCTGCTCCCTGCTCTTCTGACTACAAGCATGAATATTGCTCGACTCAGCTATGGTCGAACTTAAAGAATGGTTTCATGATTGAAAATTTATTTGTTTGAATTTCATGTAAAAAACGCAATTACATTTTTGCCGACCCAATATTATCACAGTGTTTGTTTTTAAACTCTCTTCATTTAATACTATCGCCTGCAATGTGCAATATTCTTAAGACTTTTGGCGGTATTTTAATTTATAGTTAGATGAAATTTTTTTTTTACAGAAAAACGTGATTTTGAATGTTTGATAAAGTCTGGGGAATTCCAAAGACCTAATGTTTCCGATATTAAAAAAGGTGACATTCATGCCTGGAAAGTTGAGGATGTTAGTTTTTCAGAAATAGGACGTTGTATTAGAAGACATACATCTACTGCATCTAATTCTATAGCTGAAAATATTTTATTTGGGGGAATTTGGTAGCGGAAGCAACAATACACGCTTTATAGAATCCCCAACAAACTGTAAAAACCTCTAACGTATGTGCTTCAAAATTTGATATTTTTAATACAGGTATCTTTTACTGTGTTTTTGCACAAAATAAATCTAATTTACATTTATTTTATGCAATTTTCAAAAAATTTTCACTTAATAAATTTATATATGGTCCCTTAACTTATGAAAATAACACATTTTATTTAATATAAATTATACTACTGAACGTAAAAATTTGAAATTTTGCACAGCCATGTAATATTAATTTCTGCATCTATTTCCATGGAAATTTGGCTAGGTCGCTATTCATAATTTTTTGAATATTAATTTAAAAATTCATAATTCATATTAATAATTTATTAAAAATCATAATAACATTAAATTATGTTTGGGTCGTTCTAATAGTACGAATAAATATCAGCTTCTTACTACCAATATTATAAGAGATATGAATTGAAGTATGAAAAAATATTTTAACATAGGGGGAGGGGGATTTTGGGTGCTCATAACTCACTCATTTTCTGTCCAAATTTATTAAAAATTGGTGTCCGGGGTTAAAATGAGCTAAATTTTTGAAATATGAAGTGAACTCTAGGGGTTGTTATTGAGAAAAAAAAAGTTGGTGCGAATTTTAATATGTAGATGGCCCCTTATGCAATTTTTATGCATAGCAAATTAAAGTGTGCGTCAATCGTAAACGATTAGTATCTGCAACTTTGCTGTGCGACGAACGACGGCTGAAAAATGTAGAAGTGGGACTTTTTTTTCCGCAGCTGTATAATATTATGTAATGGATATCCTCCGCTCCTAGACTTTTATCGTGAAACAAAATCGGCAAAAGAAGTGCGCTGGTAAGCACGGTAGTTTATATCTTGTTTGCTTACACAAACATTTTTATCCAATTAGAACATTTTTTGTTTGAGCATTTATTTTAATTATTTTGAATTTACAATATCCAAATTTGCTTCCAGTAATGAACTGGTTATTAAATGATTTTCTTTGAATATAAGGGCTAAAAAAAATAATTTATTCTTAAAAAGGAGTCATTCAATCTGAACTCTTACGGTATGGGAGGGTGTAATAAAAGAATGATGAAGGAAAAATATTTATTCTTAAAGTGTATGTGAAAAATGGTTGAAATTAGAATGCTGAAGCATAATATGAAAGTTTTTCCAGCCAAAAAATTTGATATACAAACAGCAGATTTAACTGATGTGAAGTAGAAAAAAATTCAAAACTCCAATGACCTTGAAAATAAACGAAACGTTAAATACATTCAATATTTGCAGAAATGTATATTTTAGAGGTTTTCAATAAAAATTCTTACGATTTCCTTAATCATTAGTAAAATTGTGCAAACAATTTAAATTTCTGCACGAAAAATTCGTACAACTTGGCAGCCATGATTTTATGGAAGAATCTGCCGTATTTAAATTTAAATCTAAAAGTTTTGCTTATTGCGACTTACCCCCCCCCCTCCCTCACGCCTCACCCACCCATCAACCCCTGACACTTAAAGCGGTCGCAAATGCAACGGTCCCGTCCTATCAATCATGTAATACACCTGCTTTTGAACGGAAGCGGTCGCAAGTGAGACGATTTTTCCCCCGGTCGCAAATAAGACGGCACCTTGGCCCATAGTATTCCATAAATAATTTTTAATTCTTTTCAATTTGCTAAATGATCTTTCAGCTTCGGCGGAAGTAACCGGAATTGTATGGAACATTAACATTGCTGTAAATACTTCTGTTTGGTCGCATTCTAGCACTCCATATTTTCTCATTATTTCTTTACAGAATTGGTGAATAGTCCATGCCTTAGTTAATTCAGGTAGAAGTAGGTGGTAAATATTAAGAAATTGAAGGAAAAAGTTGGGGCCTATTATATCAGAATATTTACTTTGGAATTTGTCACAGTTTTGTAATAAAGTTGTTTCATCCAATAAAAATGATGGTGTTAGAAAATTGAATATTTGACTGGCTGCACTCATACCACCAAAACATGCATTTAATTGAGCTATTATTGTGTCGAGTACATTATTAAAAATAGTAATTTTAAATATTTATTCCCTGTTTCGAAATCGGTAATCAGTAACTAATTCATCAAAATGTTTTTTTAATTTTCTTTTGGCTTTTTTCTTTAAAATGGGGATCTATACCATATTTTCTTGCGGATTCACAGGCTTTGTACTTGAACGATTCGAAGTCATTTCTATAAATTTGCATATTTGCATTTGATTCTGCTAAAGCTGTACTTACCTCGTCCAAATTGATATCGCATTTTTGTAAAGTTTTAGATGCATAATTGATGTCATTCAGTACACGGTGCATGAATTCGCAAAGGAACACGAACTCGAAATTTAGCATTTTTGTTTTAATACTTTCTGCTTGACTTTACTGGAACTCTTGAGAATTATTTCTGATAATGCTTTGATAACATCGAAAAAACGAAGTTTTATTGCAGATATTGTACTGACCCTACTGGACCATCTAGTTGGATTTTGATTTTTTATAGTGGTGTCCGACTTGCCAGTGAATTTTGACAGCAGATCCCAACGTTTGATGCTATTTCCGAAAAAAATATACAAATCTTGCAGCGTTGCGAAAAAAATTTGTAATTCGATACAAGTTCTAAGGGCATCATTTACCATTTACCTCCAAATTCAAATTATGAGTGGCGCAATGTATGTACTCCGCATTAGGCTGGATATCCTTGATCTGTGTTTGTACACCATAATACACACCGCTCATCACACTAGCTCCATCATAACCTTGACCCACATAGTTTTTTGAGTCAATATTTTTGTCGATAAAAAATGTAGTCACCTGGTTGACTAAATCTGCCGCACTATGATTGAATGCTGCATAAAAGCCTAGAAACGCTTCTTTTACTTCTATGTCAACTGGCTGTCCATTTTTAGATCTGGTTATTACTGCATACCTCACAACAATGCTTAGCTGGTCTACTTTCGATATGTCGTATCCATAATGATTGCGAAAAACGGTGACGCTCTAATTTGTTCTAGCAGATGATTTTCAAGTGCGGTCCCCAAGCACTCAATCATTTCATTTTGAATTGTTGCAATCAAATATCTTGTAGATCCTAGAAACAAACAAGAAAGACAAATCATGCCGAACGCATCGATTATGAAACACTTCCCAACATACTAGTGCTCGTGCGCACACACACACATCCCCTAAGCAGACAGACCTTGCGTAGTTTTGCTTTAACACAGCACGCGAGATCGGTTAAAAAGTATGATTTTGAATAAAAATTAGAATCTAAACAGTCAATAAAAATAAACAAGAAGATAAATAAAATGAGAACAAAACTTGGAAAAAAAATACCTTTGGGCATATCCAAACCCCACTGCAATACGTGATCATATCGGGCAAGGAGCTCTGCAGAGGGTAGAAAATTTCTATTAAACCTTTCCTCACTTAAATTTTCTGGGTGTCCTCTTAAAGCCAATGAACTCTTTGCTAGGGTAAGTATGACATCCAATAACCTTTGAAGAACCACTTTCCAAAAAGACGCTTCTTTACGAATTTCGTTTTCAAGTTCTTTGTCGATAGTATAATTTTTTTTCCAAAGTTCATACACAGCACATGCTTCCGTATGGCCACTCGAGAAACTGTGTTGTTTAATTCTTTCTGATAAATGTCTCCAATCCCGAATGCCCGTACACCATGCATTATTCCTTTGCGAAGCAAATAACCAGCATTGTTGGCAGTAGGCAGCATCTAGGATTTTAGAATAACACAGCCAAAAACGATGAACTGGTCCATATTTAGAAGTTGAAAAATAGTACGATTTTGAAAAACACCTGTTGTTGTGGTGGGAGTCTTTCGGAAAAGGCCCTAAAGGCCCCATATCAAGAATTTGGCGTTTTTGACTATTATTTAATATCTTGTTCGTAAAGTTTCCCAAGTCATAAGAAGGTTGGTGGTTCACATATTCCAAACATGATGAGGTCGATGATTCCTCCGCTGTTACCTGTGTCATGCGGACATCGCCGTCGTTGATGTGATCGATGACATCGTCATCGGTGGCGGAATCTTTGACTGTATTAATTATCAAATCTTCTTCAATAGGCTTCTCAACCAGCACTGCAGTGGTCACATTATTTGAGTCACTATCATCCGAAATATTTGGGCCAAGACTACTTGTAGAAGGCTGATTAAAAAAATTTGTCTATTTTAGGTAATTTTTGTTTAGTGTCTTCTCTTTCCTGACGTTGTTTGCGCTTAAACGCACCACTAGGTCTTTTTTTTTTTGTCGATAATTTTATATCTCTAATACATGCAAAATTATTCTTTTACAAGGAACAAGAAACGTAAAGTAATGCTATGCTACAAAACATCTTTGGGGAATCCCCGACAAACATTTTATATCGATTAACGTTTGACACGATTGATCGATAGTGGTAGAAAACCTATACAATCATGTACGTAGCATTTCTCAAGTAAATATATACATATGTATACTGGAACTCGAATACTTATTGTTATTTTTTCAAGTAGCAGTTTACAGAAAAAAATTCTGTCCGAAACTTGTGGGGAATTCTCGAGAATTCTTTCAAGAGTTTGTGATGAAGATCACATATTTTTCGTGTCTAAAATAATGTACATTTGCTTTGCGTTTCTAAATCAAAATGTTTGTTATTCAATTTTCACCTCTCTCTCCACGTAGCTTTTCGGCTAGGTAAAATGTTTTTCTGTCCGCGACGCTGTGTCTGGCTTTTCTGTTGTCTTCTAAATTACTTCGGGTTTAGCGTATGCATGTAAATTCATCGGTGCCTGCTTGTCGTAACTTCATGATAGAGTTGTCATGATTAGAGTAGTACTGTCGATATGGCAAGAGTCAAAAGTAGAAAACACCGTCTTATTTGACTAGCGTAGTACTTAGTATAAGCGAAATCGCCATGGAGAGGTACTTTTTATAAAATAAAATAAAAACCGTGGTTTCTCATAAGACTCAATGTTGAATGCAAAAAATATCAAAGTTCTATATATTTTTACTGATTCTCTGTAGTTTTTCATTTATTTAACGAGATCATTATCTTATCATAATCTACTAATATCGAAAAATTTAAACGGTAACTCTCTGACAGACAGTACTGTCTTAAAGTCGCGTTGCAACCTATTTTATTTACATTCCAAAGATGAGAGAATATGCAGCTAGTTCAATACGAGATTTAATGGCCAGATAGCTTGGCAGCCCCGGTGCACCGCACTGTCTAGCCCTTCGATAGCTACGCCACTGCGTTTTAATATGATATAAGTGAAGAACGCTCAAAACTTATGAAATCTATGATAAGTCATGTGTCGTAGTAGTGTTACCGAATTGCCACATTGAAATGCGTGAAGGAATTTCTATAGTATAGCTCGCTATCGCTGGTGCTGATAGCGTGTTAAAGTTTAGAATGAGATAGACTTTGATGAATGCCTAATCAAGAAATATAATATTTTAAATAAAACTTCTCTATTAGAAGTTTGTGGTTGTCTTGGATTTCTTAAATAAAAGTTACTTTTTTAGGAAATTTTAGAAAATATTCCCGTAAGTGACTTCTGGTGTGTTTTGTTAAGTTATTCTAATTTTGAAGTATTGTTACTTTTTTATATAGTGACTTATTTCGGTTTGAGAAATAAACTTTTTCATTGGATATTAGAGCCCTTTTCGTCGATTTTTAAGCTTTTAAAATCTCTTCCGTGGTTCCTCGGAAGACAAAAGAAGTTACCAAGGGCGAAGGCCAGCCCGACCACAAAGGGGGCGCTGTATCTCGGTATCGGTATCGGTAGAAACGAAAATATTTCGGTACATTCTGGTACAAACGATTGGTATAACTCGAATTTGCATTTGCCAATGTGATTGGGCTGGGGAAATGCAGGTGATTCCCCACGTGTGTGTCAAACATGTTCACCCTCTCCCTATTCTGAGAGTTCTAAAGCTGAAAGATATTGACTTTTTTTACATTTTTTTTATTGAAATAATTGTAACATAAGGTACTGACATTGAAATACAAAGGAAGAACATGCACATGATTAAATGAAATGGTACGCAAATACCATACTGCAGGGCTCTGCGCGAGTCCCTTTTCGCATTAAAAGTCACTTTTTTTTCAGATTGGTCACTTTCGGTAACTATACAAAAAATAAAATGTAGTATACTATTACAGGTACTAGTAAAATTCAAAAATTATTATCGAAAGTGACCAATCTGAAAAAAAAAGTGACTTTTAGTGAAAAAAGTGACTCGCGCAGAGCCCTGATACTGCTTTTACAATAATGGCTGGGTATCGAGAACCCCTGCAGATTTCATTTACATTTCGTATGAGTACAGTTAAAGGCACACAGTTCATGTCATTAAACTGTCAACGTGAAAAGGGTCATCTACCATCAGAAAGTCGGAAAGAATATATTACCATTCTAGACGCAAATAAACACAATTTTAAATATTCAATAAGTCTACCTAATTTTTAAGAACGTGTATCTAAATACTTAACAAATCCATCAATTTAATTTAGCGACTTTTGCAAAGAAATATTTAGTATCACACTTAACGCCAGGATGATAGACTATCATGTTACAGTGTAATTATATATAATTGTATACTTTTAGAGACACTGAATTTCAGATTCCTGACTCACTAGTCAGGAATCTGAAATTCAGTGCCTGACTCACAAGTAAAAAATTAAATAACCTGCCTAAATTAAAGAGCCTGACTCACTAGTAAAAAGTTAAATAAATGGAAAAATTAATCATATTTAGCTACAAAAATTATGCACAATTGGCTTTGATTTCTTCTAGATTAAACAAAAATCGCTGAAGTACAAACATTGGTTAGAAAAGGTTAACGCATTAATTGTTGAAATGCCTGACTTGATAGAGTTTTTTGCAGATCAAATTTTAAGCCTTTGGCATCTCATACAAGAACTCTGTACAAAGAACAGAACAGCATTTTGGTAACATTTTCAACTAATTTTAATTTACCAAATCAGATGTCATAATTTTCAAATTAAAATACAGGGGTCTTTTAACTAACGCTGATACTTTTTTTAAATCTGGGGGGGGGGGAAATGTAAAGTGTTTCGTTATTGGAAAAACCAAGATACAGACTTAACTCATTCATGTGGACCGTCAGCGAAAGGAAATATTTTGCTCCTTTCAAAATCATTTATGGACGCACTAAACATCACAAGCGTCATTGAAATTTAATTCCGCACAGAAACAGAAATGTGCGAATTAAGGGCATTTATTTTCATATCCGAGTCATTTCAACTGACTGGTGTTCTCTCAACCCGATGAGCTTCAACTGCATCACAGTGAAAACGATCAATAATCTGCATACTGGAAAAATCACCTTCGTACATTGAAGCTCATTTTTAATCGACTTGAAAGCAGAAGGCTTGGTTTCCCATGCCTTTATTTTAAAGTATAAGCAACGGTTTCTGAGGAACAGATTGAAGAGTTTGAATAATTTAAATTGATTTTTAATCAGGTTCATCATGTTAAATGGATTTTTAATCATGTCCCGTCCAAGGTCGTAGCCAGAAGTGTTGCCATGGGAACCATAACATACAGCGAAATTTTGGTTTTTTTTTTTTTTAAGTGGTTTGCCATAAATTAAGTGAGAAATTCTACCTTTTGCACTTTTGGGCACCGCCATCCCAATTTTCTTTCATGCTACATCCCTGGTCCCCTCATATTTTTTTGTGACGTCATGTGAGAAATTCTCGTGACTGACAAGAGAGGCTGCAGTTCTGACATTTTGTTAACTCCATTTTCTAGCAAAGAGTCATGTGACCTAGGGGGTTGGCCATTTTTATCCGAGATTGCCACGGTTAGATGGCCACTGGTTCACATGACTCTTAGCTAGCAAAAGTGTGGCCAAAATGTTAGCACCGCAACCTGTCTTTAACGCCAGCCAGGGAAATTCTAATTTTTTCACCTTTTGTGCACCCCGTTTTTCGTATCAGACCCAAATAATAAGTAGAACATGTTCTTAAAACACAAAAGTCTCAACTCAATCGCAATGAATCCAGGCGTGAAATTCTCTATTGGATGAATGATATCGGCTGATAGTTCTAGTTGAATTTGGAACAGACATGGAAACAAACTTCGGAACGGTTACGCGGACGCGTAATCAGTTAGATTACAAATACATTTCTTTTCCAGATGCAGATTACGGTTACATTATGATAATCCTAAGTATTGATTTTGTCGACTGGTTAGATTGCGGTATCCCAAATATTAATTTTGTCGATTACGATCAGATTACAATACTCAAACTAAAAATAAAAAATCTGAAACCCTATCATATTTTAAATACG
The DNA here is from genome assembly GCA_038373885.1 of Cheiracanthium punctorium. Taxonomy (NCBI): domain Eukaryota; kingdom Metazoa; phylum Arthropoda; class Arachnida; order Araneae; family Cheiracanthiidae; genus Cheiracanthium; species Cheiracanthium punctorium. The sequence continues at coordinate 6,924 of JAWZYV010000775.1, read as the reverse complement.
AAATAAAGTGCTATAGATTAAAAGCGTATCATAATTTATGCGTCGTCCCTATTTTCTTCCTTATTCCAAGGTTGGAAAGGGTATCATTATTCATGAATGAGCAGTATATTTCTTCCTTCTTTTATAAAACCCATCTTTGGAATCGAATTTTATCTTAAAATCGCCTACTAAAACTATTTTACAATCTTCGCAAAGTATATTACAGCTATACTTCACCGTTTTAAATAGTGTTTCGAATGTGCATCATAATCCATGAGTGTGCCGGGTTTGTCTTTCGTGGGTTGATTCCTACTGAAATGTCCCGACTCTTGCCAAGGTGGCGATCATTAAACATATGGAGCTTCCACTACGATTTTTTGTATTTATGTCGCAATCGTAATTTAGAATTAAAATGGCGATTTGGAACAACCTGTAAGTAAAGCATTCCGTTACATGCTTATTTTTTTTGGGTTGCCAATGAATGTAATTTTAATAATTAAGTGTCTTCCAATTCCTTAACGGGATCGTTGATCGCTCATTTGTTCACTTTAGTTTTCATCTAGTTCTATTGGGAGCGTTGGAACATGCATAACTCCGAGAGACCCATGACTGCGAAGCTCGCCAAGTGCGGCGATTTTTTAGGTTGGCGAGAGTAGGTGGGTTAAAATAGGAACCAACTCTTTCTTGTTCCAGAAAACACATCTTTGGAATCTAAATCTATCTTAAAATCGCATACTGAAACTGTTTTACAATCCGCCAAGCATATTCCAACTATCCGCCAACTTCGCCAAGCATATTCCAAATGTGCCGTGTTTTCCTTTCTTGTTCCACAAAACACTTCTTTTGGTGAATTTACTCATGAAGAATCATGAATCTTTTGGTGAATTTACTCATGTTTTGGTAAATTTACTCATGAATAACAATATTTTAATAATTTGAGGTTAAAAAATATAATTTTCTATCAAATGGCAGTTTTTAACCATGACTCATTAGATAACATGGTAAGGAAATAGATCGGAATAAACAATTTTGTATTAGAAAGGTATTTTAATTTTAATATTTATTTAAGATATTTTCTAATATTTGTAGCATTCACCAGAAATTTCAAATAGTTTAACTTTATGAAAATTAACCTGTGATGCCATCATTACTTGAAGGCCTAGCAATGAAGTCCAGTTTCAGTTGTTAGGCTTTCTATATGTAGGAGATGTTGTCGAAACCCAACTGCCGCGAGTAGAATCAACACCTCATATAGTCTGTTCGCCGAGCCGAGAGAACGAAGCTAAACCATTGCACGTGCAAACTGGCAAAGAGTAAACACCTGGCATTTTGCCAAAGCGCCAAACAGAGTGTTAATTTCTGCTTTCTTCCATTTACGCTGTTTGGAATTAAGAACGGTTAAATTCGCCTAACTAGGGTTTGGTGCCAAAAAATGTAATTCTTTGGTAACCCGTTTGTTTACTTTCGTTCTCTGGTTTCCGCGAACAGGCTATGGATATAAAAAACTTTATAACTTCTACGTCACACAGCTTTGACGTCATCATTAACCTACATTTAAAAGTTTGATTAAAACAAAATAAAGCTATTATAAATTCCTGGTGAATTACCCATGATTGGCAATATTTCAATAATTTGAGATAAAAAAAAAAATTTTACGACAAATGGCAGTTTTTAACCATAACTAATTTGATAAGGAAATAGATCATACTCAATAATTTTGTATGAGAAACATATTTTAATTTTAATGTTTAATGTAACATATTTCTAATATTTGTAGTATTTACCAGAAATTTTTAATAGTTTTATTTTGTGAAAATGAAACTTAAAGGTAGGCTAAAGGATGACATCAAAGGTTGGTGACGTAGGAGTTGTAAGGCTTTCTGTATGTAGGAGGTGATGGTTGAACCCGAAACCGTAGTACAGTGCTTTACCAACGCCTTCTAGGTATAGAAAGCCTCGTGTAAATACAATTGCGGGTCTCTTCAGCAGGTTGGCGATTTCGCCTTGACGCGCCTAGAGAATACGCTGCCTTTAAAATCATTGGAAGCCATTGTTTATAGAAAGGGTACTTTTACTTGATCCCAAAAAATGGGATTTACCGTATTACAAGATGAATAAACGAAACTTGAAAACTGTATATCTTCAACAAAGCTTTAAATTACATGCGCGGTTTTTCTTTTCTATAAATCATTTTACAGATATATTAACAGGATCATTCAACACAGTGGTCCCCAATCCCCGGGGACGCTGACCGGTACTGGTCCTTGAATCAGTTTGGTGGGCTGCCCTAGGAACATTGAATTATTTCCATTTTATTTACTGTGTTGTGTTTCTGTCGGGTTTGTGCCAATTTATATCTTTGTAACAAAAGAAATCTTGTAACTATTTTAAATTAGTTTATTGTTGCGTTCGTTCCATGTGTTCGTTTGCGCCCAAGCTTTCCCATGCGTTTCCTACGTCTTCTTTTCCTATTCCCTGCTTCCCTACCAAATATTCATCATCAAGTTTGAATCGCCCTGTGTATTTTGCGTATAAAGTAAAATTACTGCACCTTTAATATGTAGGAAGAATTAAATTATGTTTGTTAATTTTTAATTATTCCGTTCATTAAGTATATAAGCGTTTTTTCATGATTAAATCATCAAAAATATGGCCCCACCATGACCCGGTGGATAAAACACCTAAAATGGTAGATGTCTGAAATCTGAAGGTCTCGAGTTCCATCCTCCATCGTGCTGGGCTGTCGATGAAACGGTTTGGAGTTTTGGTCAGTTTTCTCCAGCTGTAACGTGAATACGCGTTAGAAACCCCTTAGAAAGTTTACCGACCAAGCCCCCCCCCTCAATCTCAGGCAGATAGTCCATGAGAAACATTGCCATAACAATACAAAGAAACAAAAATCATCAAAAATAGATCACCCGTTTTGTTCATCTACTATCACACTTATCTAAGACTGTTATGTAGGCTTCAGAGTGCAGATGACATATGAAATTATCTTATTTTAACTAGAAAATTAGATTTTTTTAAATCTCTACAAATACTGACATTTCGTTTACCGCAGCGCAGCGAGAAAAGGAAAAGAAACGTTCATAAAATTTTTAATGTCTGATCTACTGTTTAATCGTGCATATAAATATTTTCGAGAATATTTAATTTTCAACAGCAAAATTCCATTTTATCACTGGTTATTTTTACTTACGATTTTTTTTCCATGCCCAAAGAGTTTACATTGATTTTCAATACTTTTGTAAGAGAGTTTTATACATTTTTTCCAGTTGTCCGAAACGGGCCCAAACTTTCTGTATCTTTTTCTTTTGTGTTAGTAAAATACTCTAGGAACATCTCAGTTTATTTAAAAATACGGAGAAAAAAATTGAAAAAGGTAGAATTGATTGCCTAGCTTTTGTTCAGCATGAAAACTCGATTATGTATTCTTTTATTCTTTTTTTAGGATGTCGTCTCTTATGGACACTGAATTGCTATTGTAAAACATGCATGGTTTTCTTTTTTTTCTTTTTTCTAGAATTGGAAGAACTATATGCTTTTAAAAACGCTATCCCCCTTATTATATTTTTAGACGAAAAAGAAAAAAAAATTAACATAGACATAATCGAAATTATCAAGGGACGGTCTTACGGCCTTACACCTCGGCTGGACCGCAGTGGAATCATGTACACTAAATGGAAAGTGGTGCACATAGAATCTATTCGTGGCTGCAGCGTCATCCATGTTCAAACGATATGCCTGGTGGTGCCGATTCCGATGCAAGATCTCTCATCTGGAACTGGTTCAAAATTAGGAGATCCCGAGTTGGGGCTCACTAATATGGAAGCCGCTCCCATTCGCCCATTGCCGTCTCCCACGTTCCGATGACACTCAAATTTCCGCCTCCCATTTTTAATTATTCAAGTTTACATTTCATTATATAAAAATATAGAATAATATGATTTGCAACATTTTTGAGATAAATTTATATTTGTTTAGTAGTTTTCGAAGTTGAAGAAGCAATATATAATCAAAATTGAACAATATAATTAAAAAAGAAAGCCTTTGAAATATCTTTGCAAAATATTTGCATTTCACTCATCAAAAAGAAGCAACTCTCCACTGCTTCTTAAACAGAAAGTACAAGAAATATCATAAATCAAGTTTACTTTCGTTGCGCTTCACAAACAGCTAAGATCGTTCGCTGCGCCACACAACAAATTATCTATTACCGATATCGAAAAGCAATTATTTTAATCATGAGCGTCAAGTACAAACGATTACCTCCTACAATTTGGAACATTTCAATTATACCTTCCTTACGGAATGCTCAGTGCCGAAAAGCAAAATGAGTTTTCAAAATACAGTGACGCAGAAAGAATGAAAATAAAAGAAAGCAATAATTTTGACATTTCACTTCTCATTCTCATGCTTCTGTAAGTTTGCATTTGATTATATTTTTTGTTAGTATTTTTTCACTTTAATTTGTCAGTTTTTAATTATGCATTTTATTTATGTTTATATTTTACTACACGGTCTATGTTTTTTGAAACAGTAATGTAGCAGTTTTGTTTGCTAGAGTACATATTTCTGAAGAATTTTTTTATTATTCAATATGGAAAATAATAATAATAATAATACAACTTTTAGCAAAGAAATCTCTAATCACAACGCACGTGAAATTGAAATTAAAACGTTCAAAAGTTTATTTTTCACGAATAATAAAAGTGAACTCAGCATAAAAAAACGAGTTAGTAGTAAGCCAGCAATCATCTATATTAACTGTGATATCGTATCATCCTCTGACCTGGTTGAAGACATATCCAGGCTACGCATGGCAGATGTGAAAGACAGTCCGCGGTCACACCCTATTGCAGGCTAAGAATCATGCGACCTAGGCGTGTGTGGCCATCTCATTGTGGCTATCTCAGATTAAGATGGCCACACCCCCTAGGTCAGATGACTTAGATAGCAAAAGGGTGTGACCAAACTGTCAGCACGCATCATGTGTTTCTCGTCAGCCACGAGGCTACGGCGCTTACATTTTGGTCGCACCCATTTGAACCTGAAGAGTCATGTGACCAAGAGGGGGTGACCATCTAAGTCCGAGATATCCACAGCAAGATGGTAACACACCCTAGGTCACATCACTTTTCGAGTAAAAAAGGATGTGACCAAAATGTCAGCACCGTTGCCTATGTATCACGTCAGGGACGATCCTCTGAGGAGAAAATCTGTGGAAAGTTTCGACAGTAGTAACTTTCGTTAATTTTTTTACACTAAAATTCTGTTGCCCAAAACAAATACACTTTGGCATCATGAAATATATGCTTTGGACTATTTTTCAACACAGTCCTCAGCCAGACCTTTGTCGTAGTGTGAACTCAGTTTGAAGAAATCACTCTGGAAAAATTCTGTGCCTTATGACATAAGGAACCCGCCCGCTTCACCTATGTGTTGCTTTAGAAGAGTCTTCCCAGTGAGTTTTGTGTATTTTTTTAAGGCAAACTTACATGAGAGATATTCAGTCTAGGACGGGGGAAGTCACCACCTCCCAGATATACAATGCCTGAGAACAGAAACTTTTACATCTTCACTAGATCCACTAAAATGACGTCATCAAGTCAAGAAATCTATCTTAAAATTGCCCACTGAAACTGTTTTACAATCTTCGCCAGTCATATTCGAACTGTAGGCATATTCCAACTATATCGCGTAAACATTTTAAATACAGTTTGGAATGGGCATCATAATCCATGAATATACCGTGTTTTCCTTTCCTGTTCCATAAAGCACTCTTTCGGAATAGAAATCTATATTAAAATCGCCTATCAAAACTGTTTAGCAATTTTCACCAGGCATAGTCAAGCTATACTTCACCTTTATAAATACCAGTTGGAAAGTGTATCATGATCTATGAGTGTACCGTATTTGTCTTCTCTCTTCTCTATAAAACACGTCTTTGGAATTAAAATCTATATTAAAATTGTCCTCTAAAACTATATTACAATATTCGCCAGGCGTTTTTAAACTATACTCGAAATATATTTATAATAAATTGTCGCGTATTGGCACAAAATTTAGCAATCAATAATCAAAAATTGCAAGCCTTGTGCGACTTTCAACATTTTATTAACCCCCTTTCCTCTACACATTATCTGGCAAACACATTTGAAAATATATCCACATTGCCAGTTCATATCTACAAAACTTGTCGACAAGATCGTGTAGACAAAAAATAGCGTAGACAAAATTCTCGTACAGAGCGGTATAGAACCCTAGTGCTAAAAATGTTTGTAGCCATGTATTTTGGCTTAGATTTTCTGATAATTAGCGCACGTCCCTTCTTCAAGAACTTCCCCCAATAAAGCTAATCGAGTCTGTAAATCAAAACTACCACCTGCATTCACTGATGCAGAGCGCATGTCATTTTTACTTCCTTGTACGTAGTATAAGGAAGTAATGTGATCCCGAAAAATTTTGGGGGCCAAATTTCGACATAAAAACCGATTTTGACTACCTCTAAATTGAATTTTAAAATTTTTTTCGATGCATCTCATCGTAGGCTAGCATGCACGATCATATTAACGCGTCTGCAACTCATTTTGACCAGTGGCGAGTCTACTGTGGCCAGTTTTTCCATGCCGTCTGTACGTACGTACGTACGTACGTATGTATGTAACTCGCATATCTCAAACACTATTGGTCGTAGAATGTTGAGATTTGATATTTAGGATTGTTCTATAATCTAGTTGTGCACCTCCCCTTTTGGTGGCAATCGAATGGATAGTTTATGTACAGGACCGCCCAAAAGATTCGAAATACATTACGCTCTATGGTCCGAAATTCATTAAACTCGCCTAACTCAAAAGCTATTAGGCGTAGAATGTCGAAACTTCATATTTTGGATAGTTGTAACATCTAGTTGTGCACCTCCCCTTTTGGTTCCATTCGACTGGA
>JAWZYV010000774.1:0-18834 GCA_038373885.1 Cheiracanthium punctorium | reverse complement strand
AAATTAAACCTGAAATAAAAAATATTTATTAAAAAATAGAGGACCAGCCAGACCGCCCGGTAGAACTCGTCTACCGCCTCATTTCAAATAAAAATTTTTACTATGCTTTTCCACGTCACGCTAGCCTCGCATGAATGGAGACAGGGCGTAGCACAGCAGACGCGTTGTTGTTTTTGTTTCTTTAAATAATAATTAACTATGTGGAGTAAAGAAATGAACAACATCCCCAGGAGGATTTAGTTTTCTTTACCATTTAGTAATAGAACCAATGCAAATTGAATAAATGCTGCTTAATACATACTTCTAATTTTTGTATACCGTTTAAGATTATAGCATATATTTAATAAGTAACAGTTTACTAGAATATTAAAGTAGGGTTTAGGATACCCATACATTTTCTACAAATTTCTTCTACTGTTAGGGAAGTGAGAAAATTATACCATAGAACGATTTTAGTACCTATAGTTTTTACAAATAATGATTTAGATAGTGTATGAACTTTTTTATCTAAACATTTTTTTTTTTGTCTTAAGAGATTTTTACCCAAGTTTTAATTTTAAGTTAAATAAGTAATTTTACAACAAATATTTTTTTAACCAACAGTTTTAATTTTAAGTTAAATAATTTTACAACAATTTTTTTTTAATTAATTTTACAACAAATATTTTTTTTAATCAAGAGTTAATTTATTTTTTAACCAAGTTTTAATTTTAAGTTAAATAATTTTACAACAAATACATTTCTAAATTTATTTTTTTTAACCAAGTTTTAATTTTAAGTAAATAATTAATTTTACAACAAATTTTTTTTAATCAAATGTTTTTAATTTATCAAGAAAAAAAAATTTAATCAAGTGTTTTAATTTTTGTATATCCTATTTTTGTTAAGTAGACATTTAACATTAAAGTAGGATTTAGGATACCCATACATTTTCTACAAATTTCTTCTACGGTTAGGCAAGTGAGAAAATTATACCATAGAAAGATTTTAGTACCTACAGATTTTACAAATAATGATTTGGATATAGTCTTATTTTCTATTGCGAGAAAACCACTTTAGCCATATATCCCCCAAAACTCAAGTTTTGATATACGAAATGTGTGAATACGCGTTAGATCCCCTTAGAAAGTCTTCCTACCAAGGCACCCCTCATCCTAAGCAGATACCCCCGCGTGCAGTTTTGCCTTAAAACACAAACAAACAAAGTATTTATCTAAACATTTTTTCTTACCAACCCATTTTTGATAAATTTTAGGCAGCGATTATACTAGTTTATATTGTCTATAGATCAATTAGAGAAAAAATTGCATTTTTAGTAATCCTACAAAACATTTTTACTGTATATCCCAAGTAGAGTAACTTGATTTATAGAATTTCAATACGATACGAGTTAGATTGTTTATGTGCAACACTAATTTCAGTTTGACTATGAAAGCATAATTTTATGCATGAATCAACTTTTTGAGGGGTCTTTTATGGATGTACTTAACATATTTTATAGAAAGGTGAGTTTAATTAGCACAAACTTTTAGAGTGGATAGTACTATTGTTAGAAAGTTGAACTATTGGAAATAAAAATTGAAGATCCGTTTTAGCACAGTTGTATACTGCATGTACATAAATATCTTTCAATACTTAGATAGTTTAAATCGCAAATCATTACTTGAACTAAAAAATACAAGGTTTTTACTTACTTACTTGAAGCCACATCATGTTAAAATCTTCTAGTCTCTGGACAAAGTACCAACATCTATACGGCTAGCAAGTACGGAAACTAGAGTAATGATTTAAAATACATTAACTCTAAGTTCCGTCCCAGCTGACCAATATCAAGACATTACTATTTTTATCCTCATATGCTGAAAATAGACATAATATTTTGACACTAAAAACAAAATAACACATTTGAAGATATTAAACGCTTTAAAAGTAATTTTTTTCTTATAACAATTTAACAGATTCACAATGCTATTTTATGTAGGATAAAATTAGTTAGCAAGCGAAAATGTAATCTTAATTAGAATTTAGTGAAATATAGATACCATGCATGCCTTATTTTCTATTAGGAGAAAGCCCTCAAACCCCAGTTTTTGTATACAAACTGCATAAAGTACTTCTACCGATAATGCTATTAATATTAATTACACTGGATTACCAACTTAAAATTTCGCAAAACACCAAAATACAGAAAAACATGCATTAACAGTAACAAAAAAAAAAAAAAAAAAAAAAAAAATCACACTTAAAAGTACAACACATTAAAAGTGGAAAATATAATTACCAAACTATAAGAACTACATAATTATTTTCAATTAGAATTACGGTATCAACTTATATGTAACTAAAATAATAGAAAATATTACACTTACCCTGTACTTGTACACGCGAAATAATAATAAAAAAAAATACTTAAATAATTCACAAATATATCCACAGCATAAGTAAAGCACGTGCACGCGATATTGCTGATAACAGAAATTGAGAGAGATAAGAAAGTGCCTTGAGGCTCTACAGAGCCGGTACAATAAGAGTTGGCCAGTTTGCCGATAAGATAAAACCAGGGAGGCTGTTAGGGGAATACCGAATTGTGGGGACACGTGTTTCATTCTGCGTTCAAAAATGGGGACTTATGGATTAAAATCATGTTAGATTAAAGCCATTTCAATAAAAATCTATCCTTTTTGTAAACATGGGCATTATATCCTAAATTAAAATATCAAAGTTAAGCTACAACGATTAATATATTTTACGTAGTTTAGGAAACTAATGAATCATTAAATTAATTTCTGTGAAACAATTAGCAAAGATCATTATACTAAAGCAAATTATTTTTGTTAAGTTTTGATAAATAACAGTAATAAATTATAGGCATTGCAGATGAATGAGTATTCACGTATAAAATAGGTATTAAAATTATTGTTTAAAACAATTTTTAGAATAATAAACTAAAATTTTTATTTAATAAAGTCATAAACTAAAATTATTAATGAAAACTTGTTAATAAATTAAACATATAAAAATTTTTACACTCAGTTTTTTTATATACTTAAATTTTACAAAGATATCCTTTTAATAAAGTCATAAACTAAAATTATTAATGAAAACCTGTTAATAAATTAAACTGATTACTCTAAAAGATAGCTAATCACAACATATATCAGAAAAAATATAAGCAATTATAATACCTGAAAAATACCGGACAACACTCTTGTTACATGCGGACAAAACATCTGTTTGCTCGGCTAAAGAATTCTTAGGTACCCGTTGCAGGAGAACTTACCTACGCCCAACCTACAAACTCTACAAATTTAACGGCAACTAAAAACTGGTTTTCTCTAATCAGGTATCACAGATCAGATAAGAGATAAGGAAGTGACATGCGCAGAAGACACCTGATAGTGACGTGTGCAAATCTGTGATGAATCAATATCCGCTAGGTTTGTTGGCAGGATGTACATTGAGTGGCAACTCTCTGTAACAGGCTAAGACAAGTTAGATGATGCAATATCTACTGGGGTGAGAAAGTTTTAAGGTAGAGGGCGCTTGGGTAATCACGTGATTTTTAAAAGAACCAGTATAGAGACATTTTAGTTAGATAAAGTGGCCAGGTGTGTGTTGTGAGACTCCCTTTGTACTGTGTGCGCCTATACTTAAGACGTGTGTTTTAATTGATTTTTCGCCGAGTTTCAAAAATGTGTTTGCTTGAATACACTCCCGAGTTTTATACTCAAAGTGATGCGGATGTGTTGCTGCAAGAAATAATACAATTGCCTTTAGATGCAAAGCCTTTGCAAAGTAGTGAAAAGGAAATTTCCCCCGAGTTTTGTACTGAAAGTGATGTTGATGTGCTACAGCAAGAATTGTTTCAATTACCCCTGCAAAGTAGAGAAAAGAAAATTTCCTTGACTCGTAAAGTAATTACTTTTGCTGATGAAGGAATCAATTACAGTTTACATGGAGCAACAGTCTCTGTTTACTCTTGGATACCCATTTTGCAAAAAATACGTGAAGATCTACAGAAAGTGACAAATTATGAATTTAATATGGTACAAGTGAACTTTGGCTCTGAAGAACAACCTAAAATTGAAGACGGTAACTACGAAGATTTTAATCTGGACCTATCATCAGGTGTATGCATTCTAAGTTTTGGATCTAACCGAACTTTGGATTTTAAACCAGCGAACTGTGAAACCACTACCATTAAATTAGAACATGGTTCAATGTGTAAGATATATCCCCCAACCAACAAACTTTTAACGCATGGTATTCCTTCTGAACCTTATGTGACAGACCTGCACATTAACCTAACGTTTGCCAAAATGTACATTTATGAGCCTTCCCCGAAAAGGGCAAAGTTGGACGATTGGACGGATAATCTTTACCATAGCTTATATGCTTCTGTAAATAGTACATGGCACTTGGAAATACTTATCTACGTTTCACTTCACGATGAAAGAACTGACTTGAAGATTTATATTAGACAATTTATACAGAATGCCCAATTAGACTATATACCAACCGGTCAGGGAGTCGTGATGAACCCTTCCACATGGATCGAATTTATTGTAAAACTATTAGATTTTAATATAGGTCATAGCAATAGCTCTTTTATTTGTAATAATCAATTATCTGTATTTAATGATGATGGAAAATGCATCTTACAACAAATTTACAAAACCGGAGATTCATTTACGTTAAATCCAATTTCCTTAACACTTTTAAATGATCAAGTATTAAAACTTTGCGAAATGAGAAATGAAATATTGGAATGCATTTTAAAAACGCTATATACGACGACCCTACCTCATTTAATTTTAAAATTAAAGCCGCGAAAATGTAACTGTGAACCCCATTGTTATTATGATGAGGCGAAACAACAATTAATGGATATAGTACATCAGGAAATTTTTAAAAACATAGGCCGGGTTCAGGATCATTCTTCGCAAAGGATACATGCCTGTTCGAATAGAACACTTATTGATGAGCGAGAGGGTCTTATAAGTAGTAAAGCATGGTTTACGGTTGACATGCCGTATATTGCAAGAGAGATATGCGAGAAAAAATGCACTTGTCATTATGACGGAGAATTTTTTTCAAACATTTTCATTGAAGACTATATGAAGTATCTTCAAAATGAGCTATTTAATACATTTTTTCAACCGTTTTCATATTTTGCTAATTCCAAGGATGACAAAACATGTGTTATTATGTGACGTTATTGGTGTATAACTAGTATTGCGATTGTAAAAAACATATTAAAACCATTGTGATTATGTAGAAAAGACATGCTTGCTTCTACAACAGTAAGATTTTACTGACTTGTGCATGCTTAGTTATAGAATACTCATTGAAAAGTTATTATTTTCTTAATTGTGTAAATAGTTTGTGTAATTTAAAATATATTTTTGTAAATAAATAAGTTTAAATACGAAAACTTTTCTGTGTTTTCTTTATGTGTGTGTGTGTTGATTACTTGCAAAATAAAAATCTATGAAATTTTACTGAAGCAAAAAGTGGTAAAGTTAGACATGTTTTAAGATTCTAGTGTTATACTTATCTTTTTTAAGTTACAAATTTAGCAAAATTTATTGAAGCATGTATTATGGATCATGAATCTAACTACACAGAAATAAAATGTTCTGATTAAAATCATAAACTTAAGTGTAATTGGTAAATTGGGTTACCTGAGAATTCACAACATTACTATTTTTTTATAAAATGAACTTAGCTAAAAAAGTAAGTTTCCATAATTTTATAACTTAATCGATTTTACAGGTTTTTCAAAAATAAAGTTAAGCGAGATAAAGAAACTTAGTATTTTTAAATAAAGATTTTTTTGAGGTATTCTTTAATGTAAAGATCTTACCACATTTTACTTGAAGTAACAGAATATTTTAAATCAGACACTATGTTTTTAAAACATTAGAGTATTAACTTAGCATATTTTTGTAATTTTTATTAAGTAATGGGCTTGAATATTTTTATAAGAAATATCAACTAAGTGCACATGTTACACATTTTACAGATTAAGATGGTTATGCTTACAAATTTTAAATAAATATGCTTTTACTTTTATACATGTTACTTGTTCAAACTAAGTATACTTTTGATTTGTATACGTTTATGAGTTCTCATAAGTTATGAAATTATTTCTCGAAAGGAACTTAGCTATTAGAACTTTGTAAATTTTGTAGAAGTAGTATGCTTAACATGTTTTTGATAAAATGTGGTATAGAAATAATCATTTATTTTCGCATAGATGTATAAACTTATCTTTATGTAAACCATAACTAATTAAAAGTAATATAATTTATGTCTATACAAAGTGAGGGACTTAGACTATTTTTCAGAATTATCAAGTAAAGGATTTTACAAAATACTTAGTAAACTGCATTAATAGATTGTAAGTTGTATTTTTTTTTTAATAAAATTTTCAAAGTACAGATATGTTAGTTTATTTCAAGAACATATTCAACGACGTATCAGAACATAAAATATACCAATGTGCAAAACTTCTAAAAGAAAAAAAATACAACTTACAATCTATTAATGCAGTTTACTAAGTATTTTGTAAAATCCTTTACTTGATAATTCTGAAAAATAGTCTAAGTCCCTCACTTTGTATAGACATAAATTATATTACTTTTAATTAGTTATGGTTTACATAAAGATAAGTTTATACATCTATGCGAAAATAAATGATTATTTCTATACCACATTTTATCAAAAACATGTTAAGCATACTACTTCTACAAAATTTACAAAGTTCTAATAGCTAAGTTCCTTTCGAGAAATAATTTCATAACTTATGAGAACTCATAAACGTATACAAATCAAAAGTATACTTAGTTTGAACAAGTAACATGTATAAAAGTAAAAGCATATTTATTTAAAATTTGTAAGCATAACCATCTTAATCTGTAAAATGTGTAACATGTGCACTTAGTTGATATTTCTTATAAAAATATTCAAGCCCATTACTTAATAAAAATTACAAAAATATGCTAAGTTAATACTCTAATGTTTTAAAAACATAGTGTCTGATTTAAAATATTCTGTTACTTCAAGTAAAATGTGGTAAGATCTTTACATTAAAGAATACCTCAAAAAAATCTTTATTTAAAAATACTAAGTTTCTTTATCTCGCTTAACTTTATTTTTGAAAAACCTGTAAAATCGATTAAGTTATAAAATTATGGAAACTTACTTTTTTAGCTAAGTTCATTTTATAAAAAAATAGTAATGTTGTGAATTCTCAGGTAACCCAATTTACCAATTACACTTAAGTTTATGATTTTAATCAGAACATTTTATTTCTGTGTAGTTAGATTCATGATCCATAATACATGCTTCAATAAATTTTGCTAAATTTGTAACTTAAAAAAGATAAGTATAACACTAGAATCTTAAAACATGTCTAACTTTACCACTTTTTGCTTCAGTAAAATTTCATAGATTTTTATTTTGCAAGTAATCAACACACACACACATAAAGAAAACACAGAAAAGTTTTCGTATTTAAACTTATTTATTTACAAAAATATATTTTAAATTACACAAACTATTTACACAATTAAGAAAATAATAACTTTTCAATGAGTATTCTATAACTAAGCATGCACAAGTCAGTAAAATCTTACTGTTGTAGAAGCAAGCATGTCTTTTCTACATAATCACAATGGTTTTAATATGTTTTTTACAATCGCAATACTAGTTATACACCAATAACGTCACATAATAACACATGTTTTGTCATCCTTGGAATTAGCAAAATATGAAAACGGTTGAAAAAATGTATTAAATAGCTCATTTTGAAGATACTTCATATAGTCTTCAATGAAAATGTTTGAAAAAAATTCTCCGTCATAATGACAAGTGCATTTTTTCTCGCATATCTCTCTTGCAATATACGGCATGTCAACCGTAAACCATGCTTTACTACTTATAAGACCCTCTCGCTCATCAATAAGTGTTCTATTCGAACAGGCATGTATCCTTTGCGAAGAATGATCCTGAACCCGGCCTATGTTTTTAAAAATTTCCTGATGTACTATATCCATTAATTGTTGTTTCGCCTCATCATAATAACAATGGGGTTCACAGTTACATTTTCGCGGCTTTAATTTTAAAATTAAATGAGGTAGGGTCGTCGTATATAGCGTTTTTAAAATGCATTCCAATATTTCATTTCTCATTTCGCAAAGTTTTAATACTTGATCATTTAAAAGTGTTAAGGAAATTGGATTTAACGTAAATGAATCTCCGGTTTTGTAAATTTGTTGTAAGATGCATTTTCCATCATCATTAAATACAGATAATTGATTATTACAAATAAAAGAGCTATTGCTATGACCTATATTAAAATCTAATAGTTTTACAATAAATTCGATCCATGTGGAAGGGTTCATCACGACTCCCTGACCGGTTGGTATATAGTCTAATTGGGCATTCTGTATAAATTGTCTAATATAAATCTTCAAGTCAGTTCTTTCATCGTGAAGTGAAACGTAGATAAGTCTTTCCAAGTGCCATGTACTATTTACAGAAGCATATAAGCTATGGTAAAGATTATCCGTCCAATCGTCCAACTTTGCCCTTTTCGGGGAAGGCTCATAAATGTACATTTTGGCAAACGTTAGGTTAATGTGCGGGTCTGTCACATAAGGTTCAGAAGGAATACCATGCGTTAAAAGTTTGTTGGTTGGGGGATATATCTTACACATTGAACCATGTTCTAATTTAATGGTAGTGGTTTCACAGTTCGCTGGTTTAAAATCCAAAGTTCGTTTAGATCCAAAACTTAGAATGCATACACCTGATGATAGGTCCAGATTAAAATCTTCGTAGTTACCGTCTTCAATTTTAGGTTGTTCTTCAGAGCCAAAGTTCACTTGTACCATATTAAATTCATAATTTGTCACTTTCTGTAGATCTTCACGTATTTTTTGCAAAATGGGTATCCAAGAGTAAACAGAGACTGTTGCTCCATGTAAACTGTAATTGATTCCTTCATCAGCAAAAGTAATTACTTTACGAGTCAAGGAAATTTTCTTTTCTCTACTTTGCAGGGGTAATTGAAACAATTCTTGCTGTAGCACATCAACATCACTTTCAGTACAAAACTCGGGGGAAATTTCCTTTTCACTACTTTGCAAAGGCTTTGCATCTAAAGGCAATTGTATTATTTCTTGCAGCAACACATCCGCATCACTTTGAGTATAAAACTCGGGAGTGTATTCAAGCAAACACATTTTTGAAACTCGGCGAAAAATCAATTAAAACACACGTCTTAAGTATAGGCGCACACAGTACAAAGGGAGTCTCACAACACACACCTGGCCACTTTATCTAACTAAAATGTCTCTATACTGGTTCTTTTAAAAATCACGTGATTACCCAAGCGCCCTCTACCTTAAAACTTTCTCAACCCAGTAGATATTGCATCATCTAACTTGTCTTAGCCTGTTACAGAGAGTTGCCACTCAATGTACATCCTGCCAACAAACCTAGCGGATATTGATTCATCACAGATTTGCACACGTCACTATCAGGTGTCTTCTGCGCATGTCACTTCCTTATCTCTTATCTGATCTGTGATACCTGATTAGAGAAAACCAGTTTTTAGTTGCCGTTAAATTTGTAGAGTTTGTAGGTTGGGCGTAGGTAAGTTCTCCTGCAACGGGTACCTAAGAATTCTTTAGCCGAGCAAACAGATGTTTTGTCCGCATGTAACAAGAGTGTTGTCCGGTATTTTTCAGGTATTATAATTGCTTATATTTTTTCTGATATATGTTGTGATTAGCTATCTTTTAGAGTAATCAGTTTAATTTATTAACAGGTTTTCATTAATAATTTTAGTTTATGACTTTATTAAAAGGATATCTTTGTAAAATTTAAGTATATAAAAAAACTGAGTGTAAAAATTTTGATATGTTTAATTTATTAACAAGTTTTCATTAATAATTTTAGTTTATGACTTTATTAAATAAAAATTTTAGTTTATTATTCTAAAAATTGTTTTAAACAATAATTTTAATACCTATTTTATACGTGAATACTCATTCATCTGCAATGCCTATAATTTATTACTGTTATTTATCAAAACTTAACAAAAATAATTTGCTTTAGTATAATGATCTTTGCTAATTGTTTCACAGAAATTAATTTAATGATTCATTAGTTTCCTAAACTACGTAAAATATATTAATCGTTGTAGCTTAACTTTGATATTTTAATTTAGGATATAATGCCCATGTTTACAAAAAGGATAGATTTTTATTGAAATGGCTTTAATCTAACATGATTTTAATCCATAAGTCCCCATTTTTGAACGCAGAATGAAACACGTGTCCCCACAATTCGGTATTCCCCTAACAGCCTCCCTGGTTTTATCTTATCGGCAAACTGGCCAACTCTTATTGTACCGGCTCTGTAGAGCCTCAAGGCACTTTCTTATCTCTCTCAATTTCTGTTATCAGCAATATCGCGTGCACGTGCTTTACTTATGCTGTGGATATATTTGTGAATTATTTAAGTATTTTTTTTATTATTATTATTTCGCGTGTACAAGTACAGGGTAAGTGTAATATTTTCTATTATTTTAGTTACATATAAGTTGATACCGTAATTCTAATTGAAAATAATTATGTAGTTCTTATAGTTTGGTAATTATATTTTCCACTTTTAATGTGTTGTACTTTTAAGTGTGATTTTTTTTTTTTTTTTTGTTACTGTTAATGCATGTTTTTCTGTATTTTGGTGTTTTGCGAAATTTTAAGTTGGTAATCCAGTGTAATTAATATTAATAGCATTATCGGTAGAAGTACTTTATGCAGTTTGTATACAAAAACTGGGGTTTGAGGGCTTTCTCCTAATAGAAAATAAGGCATGCATGGTATCTATATTTCACTAAATTCTAATTAAGATTACATTTTCGCTTGCTAACTAATTTTATCCTACATAAAATAGCATTGTGAATCTGTTAAATTGTTATAAGAAAAAAATTACTTTTAAAGCGTTTAATATCTTCAAATGTGTTATTTTGTTTTTAGTGTCAAAATATTATGTCTATTTTCAGCATATGAGGATAAAAATAGTAATGTCTTGATATTGGTCAGCTGGGACGGAACTTAGAGTTAATGTATTTTAAATCATTACTCTAGTTTCCGTACTTGCTAGCCGTATAGATGTTGGTACTTTGTCCAGAGACTAGAAGATTTTAACATGATGTGGCTTCAAGTAAGTAAGTAAAAACCTTGTATTTTTTAGTTCAAGTAATGATTTGCGATTTAAACTATCTAAGTATTGAAAGATATTTATGTACATGCAGTATACAACTGTGCTAAAACGGATCTTCAATTTTTATTTCCAATAGTTCAACTTTCTAACAATAGTACTATCCACTCTAAAAGTTTGTGCTAATTAAACTCACCTTTCTATAAAATATGTTAAGTACATCCATAAAAGACCCCTCAAAAGGTTGATTCATGCATAAAATTATGCTTTCATAGTCAAACTGAAATTAGTGTTGCACATAAACAATCTAACTCGTATCGTATTGAAATTCTATAAATCAAGTTACTCTACTTGGGATATACAGTAAAAATGTTTTGTAGGATTACTAAAAATGCAATTTTTTCTCTAATTGATCTATAGACAATATAAACTAGTATAATCGCTGCCTAAAATTTATCAAAAATGGGTTGGTAAGAAAAAATGTTTAGATAAATACTTTGTTTGTTTGTGTTTTAAGGCAAAACTGCACGCGGGGGTATCTGCTTAGGATGAGGGGTGCCTTGGTAGGAAGACTTTCTAAGGGGATCTAACGCGTATTCACACATTTCGTATATCAAAACTTGAGTTTTGGGGGATATATGGCTAAAGTGGTTTTCTCGCAATAGAAAATAAGACTATATCCAAATCATTATTTGTAAAATCTGTAGGTACTAAAATCTTTCTATGGTATAATTTTCTCACTTGCCTAACCGTAGAAGAAATTTGTAGAAAATGTATGGGTATCCTAAATCCTACTTTAATGTTAAATGTCTACTTAACAAAAATAGGATATACAAAAA
This sequence comes from Cheiracanthium punctorium, assembly GCA_038373885.1. Lineage (NCBI taxonomy): Eukaryota > Metazoa > Arthropoda > Arachnida > Araneae > Cheiracanthiidae > Cheiracanthium > Cheiracanthium punctorium. Next base: position 6,760 of record JAWZYV010000774.1, on the reverse strand, counting down.
TTAAAACACTTGATTAAATTTTTTTTTCTTGATAAATTAAAAACATTTGATTAAAAAAAATTTGTTGTAAAATTAATTATTTACTTAAAATTAAAACTTGGTTAAAAAAAATAAATTTAGAAATGTATTTGTTGTAAAATTATTTAACTTAAAATTAAAACTTGGTTAAAAAATAAATTAACTCTTGATTAAAAAAAATATTTGTTGTAAAATTAATTAAAAAAAAATTGTTGTAAAATTATTTAACTTAAAATTAAAACTGTTGGTTAAAAAAATATTTGTTGTAAAATTACTTATTTAACTTAAAATTAAAACTTGGGTAAAAATCTCTTAAGACAAAAAAAAAAAAATGTTTAGATAAAAAAGTTCATACACTATCTAAATCATTATTTGTAAAAACTATAGGTACTAAAATCGTTCTATGGTATAATTTTCTCACTTCCCTAACAGTAGAAGAAATTTGTAGAAAATGTATGGGTATCCTAAACCCTACTTTAATATTCTAGTAAACTGTTACTTATTAAATATATGCTATAATCTTAAACGGTATACAAAAATTAGAAGTATGTATTAAGCAGCATTTATTCAATTTGCATTGGTTCTATTACTAAATGGTAAAGAAAACTAAATCCTCCTGGGGATGTTGTTCATTTCTTTACTCCACATAGTTAATTATTATTTAAAGAAACAAAAACAACAACGCGTCTGCTGTGCTACGCCCTGTCTCCATTCATGCGAGGCTAGCGTGACGTGGAAAAGCATAGTAAAAATTTTTATTTGAAATGAGGCGGTAGACGAGTTCTACCGGGCGGCTGGTGGGTCCTCATTTTATAATAATATTTTTTATTTCAGGTTTAATTCATATAGCTTATTTAAAATTATGTCAAAGTCTCTTATTTTGATACTAAATGTTAAAGTCCCTTATTTTTCATGAGAGAATGCATCACAGTCTGAAAATTTTTCCAAGTCCCCTTATTTCAAAAATATGTCACAATCTGAAAAAAATTACAAGTCCCCTTATTTGAAAAATTTGTTAAAGTCTGAAAATTTTTCCAAGTCCTCTTATTTGAAAAATTGTTAAAGTCTGAAAAAATTTCAAGTCCCCTTATTTGAAAAAAAGGAAAAAAATTCTTATCAACCCTTCGAACATCCGGTCTTAGCATCCGCTCCCCACATCCGTTCCGACCACGCCCCCTTCCCCGCTCAGCATAGGGAACGCACTCATCCAGGCAGCACCGCAGAATTAACATGGCACCGCACGAGCAGAACGAACATTTATCTACAAATTCTGTAATTTGATACTGAGCCAGCACTAATATAGCACTAATTTTGTATGTATTAAAATTCGGGATAAACTATTTTTTTCTTTATGTGGCCGGCCAGCTTGATGTCAAGATAGCCGGACCACACTGATTATTTAATAACTTTCTTAAATACGGAGCACAAATTCTGTAATTTTGTATTCAGCCAGCACTAATATAGCACTAATTCTGCATGTAACGAAATTCGGGGAAAAGGGATTTTTTCTTTATGTGGCCGGCCAGCTTGACGTCAAGATAGCCGGACCACATTGATTATTTAATAACTTTTTTAAATATGTATCAAAAATTCTTTAATTTGGTACTGAGCCAGCACTAATATAGCACTAATTTTGTATATATTAAAATTCCGGAAAAAATAATTTTTTCTTATGTGGCCGGCCAGCTTGACGTCAAGATAGCCGAACCACATTAAATTGTGAATTACTCGCATAAATAAGCAGCACTAATTCTGAGGTTCGAGCACTAATTAGCACTAATACAGCACTAATTTTGTATACTGTTATTTTTCATTTTGCGGAATGTGGTCCGGCCAGCTTGACACACGTACTTCATTGGCCTCTGTTTTCACCTTCAAAGATCGGGAAACCGTATCAGTTAGAAAGGATTGATCAGAAAATAGCCCTTTCGCACTTTTTTAACGACCCCTATTTTGCGTCGACTTTTTCTGACCAGATGTGTAATTGCTTTCCCCCATTTTCGAGGAAAAACGGATAAACTTGTCCTCCTTACAATACAAAGTCATTTATCAGTCGGTAGGTAGGCTGTCACGTCGGCAGTTTGTTAATTACCTTGTTCCCCACGCCTTCCATGTGGAAATGGGGGAAGCTGGTTTTTCTTGTGCATTTTCGAGAGATACAGATCCCATAACTGGAACCTTTTTGAAGTTATCACTAGGCAAACTCCTCGCCGCACGGAGGGTTAACCCGTATTTACGCTAAGTTTCGGATGAAACCCATTTAAAACTCCGAACGATTAGGTTGGCGGACGCGACCTCGTTTCGAACCAGGCACCTTCCTCCTCCCAGTTCAGAGCGCTATGTGCTCGGCCACTGGTGGGGCCTGTGATGCCGACATCACATATTGCTTTTTGTCACTAGTATATAACCCCTGTCCTATATTTTATGCGGTGCAAGTTATATACAACCCCCCCGCCCCACATCCGCTTATAGCATTTCAGCTCTTTGTGGTTTATGACCGCAGCTTTGCTAATTATTATTCTGTACGTTAAAAGGAATTTCTTTTGCAGCTGCTCTCTGTGGGCGAGACTGTTAATTTTTGCTTTGTTCAGCAGTATACCACAAATGTCATGTTGTTGATTTTCTTCATTGACATGTTTTGGGAACCTTTTTAAATTTGTGCGCCTAATTGTTGTTGTTTAAAAAATTAATACATTGATTTATTCTTAACTGCTCTGGATGTGTTCGCCTATTTTTTGTATATTGGCATATTTTGTGTTAGCGCTACATTGCCAAGTTTGTTGGTTAGGTCTAATTGTTTCGCTCCGTGAGGAGATAACTTTTCTCGGGTTTCAGGATCTGGTAAGTGGCATAATATGGCAGTCCATCTCCGCCCCCTTGCCATCCAATAAATTTGTAAGATGTTTGCCTGTCTTCACATAAAATCAAGTTAAGTCGTTTTGTTGGAGAATTTTTCTGGGTTATTGCTGCTACACAACGCACAAAATGGAATACTACAAGATCTAATCCTTGTCTACCTCTTCTAAGGCCCTTGAATGAAAGCATGCATAACCTTCATCAAATAACTGGTGTCATGCCAGTCTCCTGAAAGTTCTACAATACTGCACTTACCCCTTTTGGATGGTAGGGGGTGCGGTTCAGGTCACGGCAATGGATTAAAAAAATAATTTGACTTTGTGCGATTGACTTCAGGTATGCTGGTCGAGGAACGAAAGACTTTCTTTTACGGGACTGTGCTGAAAGAAGTTTGGACCTTCTGACCTCTCACAGACTACCTTCCTCGCTGTGAAATTGGTATCAGAAGCTTCGTGTCTACGAGGGGCTCGCGTGCGCCCACCTAGAATTTCATGTTCGGTGCGCCTGAAGACAGCTTCGTATGCATTTGAGAATTTTTCGGCCCGTGTGTATTCGACGATTTGTGTGCTCGGCATGTTTGTGTTTCCGATGTGATGAGTTCTTCCCTCGTGCGGCTGTCGATCTTTGGCTGTGTTGAGCTCCGGGATCACGTCATTTCTTCGCCTCGATAAGAACCTCGAAAAGTGTGAGGATGTGTCAGTGTTGCGCCGCACAGTGGAGTGTTTGTGTCAAAATCCTGGCCAAAAATATTTTTCATGTGTTTTAACGTTAAAATCATTACTGTGGACTTTTGACTTACATTTTAGTATTATATACTTCTTAAATTATATAAAAAGCTTGTTGTCGCCAAATTTGGCGATATATCACGAAACGACTTGAAGTTGGTTTCCAACAAATCTCTTGTCCGGGGAGTGTCCCTTATTGAGAAGTACTACCATTGTATAATGCCACTTATAAATGTAATACCGCGCGGCTGTCGATCTAATGGACTGGAGTTTTGGGCGATTTTCTCCAGATGCCACGTGAATACGCATTAGAACCTCTTAAAAGGCCCTCCGCCCAAGGCATCCTTCCCGTTAGGCGAAATAACCCTTGTGTAGCTGTGCCTTAACCACAGTAAAAATATATAAATATAATACTTTACTTATAATAATACTTATAAATATAATACTACTTATCTATAAATTAATTTTTATCATAAAAATTTTTAGATTTTACACTTATCTAAATGTAGTTACTGGGATCTTAGTTTTCTAATGACTTCTGAAGATTATCTTTTTCAATCCGATTCTTCTGAACTCTGATATTCTTCTTCACTCAGAATCACTTTCTTCTTTTTTTTTTTTCTTTTTTCTTTGAGAGAAAAACCACCATCGGGCCCCTCTGGAAGAAGAAGTTGTTAGGTCTCATTGCTATAAGACTAGGGGCCCGTTCGAGAATTCACCGGTTGGTTATGCACCGGTGCTACCGGCTGCGGTCATTCTTCGGTTAAGTGACGTCACGGTTGTCAACCGGTTTCGGTCATCTTCACCACATCCAATTCCAAGCCAAGAAAACAAAAATAAACATTGGCAACACTACGCTAATAACCGGAATAACCCACCTCGCTAGCAGGGTCATTCTGGTTCCGCTCTGGTCACGTTGAGCAGACAACCGCTACATGACCGAAACGTTTTCGAACGCGGTTAATTCTAGCGGTTAATTCAGGCACGCTAGTTAATTCCAGTGCTCCGCCCAACGCTCCGCCTTCTCGAACGCTCTGGTCGTGCACCAGTGTTACCGGTGCACAACCGATGAATTCTCGAACGCGCCCTAGCTCTTTTCCTTGGCCTTTGTCTAGAGCACCTAAAAGGACACTGCTTAAAAGAAGCCTCCTTGCAAACCCATAAAATATCATTCCAAGCTGGAGGGGAAAGTAATTTATTTCCAGCCAGCATGTTTCTGTTTACACACTCACTCTTTATTGACCCGATGTCACAGTGGCCAACCTTTCAGAACCAAAAATGGAGAGTTTTTGCTTTGGACACAATTTACGACATAAAGGGAAAACTAAGCTGTTAATAGATGGGAATATTTACAGGTCTAAGGAAGGGTAATTTTGGAATATGTAGAAACTTTCTTCTTACAGCGAATTTACATCAGAAAAATAAGAAATCACATACTGAATTTAAAATACTGATGTTAAATCTTAACTAAAATGAAATTTTATATACCTTTATCCAAACACTTACACATAATTTACAGCTTATGAGAAATGCAAGCGCGTTTGTTTGAATCCCTTTTGCGATCACCCGTCAAAAAATTATCGAAAAAATATAAATGGCGATAAATAAATAATTTTTTTATAAAAATGATGGATGTTGGGGGAACACTTTTTCCTTGGAATAGACACTCAATACTGTAATAATTAAAATTATAGTTGAAATTAGGTCCTACAAGCCCCGACACACTTTCAAAAAGCTTTTTGAATAAATTATGAAAAATATTTGATTGAAAATTAATTTATTCTACAAAGTTTCAAATCAGTAAATTAATATAAATAGCCAGTGCAAAATGCACGAGGAAGTAATAGAAAACGCTGAAATCTCTTGCCGTAAATGTAGAAACAAGCTTTTAAGCCGAGTGTTGCCTTCTTTGGATATAAATTATGGTCGAAAAACATGTATCTCATGATGCATCAGTTACTAGGCTATCCAAAAACATATATATTACTGTTTTTAAACAAATTTAAAATTTTCGCTTTTTGGTCAGGATATTGATACGAATACTCCACTGTGCGCCGACTTTACTTTTATTGCGCTTTTCACTTTCAAGAGACAGTAGATTTATTTTTATTCGCTTGTGCTGTTTTGCAACGCTTTTTGGAAAATCCGTATGATGAAACAACAATAAAATTATAAATATCTATTTCCAGAAAGGGGATTATTAATAACATAATATTGTATTTTTTCGATGTTTTGCAAATATGTCTCTTATGAAGCTGAGTGACAATTATAAATTATTTGAATATAGTGCTTTTAGTTCATATTTGTTAGTATTTAATAAAATTTATGGTACCTATTTTTTTATGTATGAAATTATAATAAATTTTGAGGTATATAATTTTTTTTAGTAATGTAATGATTCTATTTTATGTATATATCTATATATGAATAGTCAAAGTGAGTGCGAACGGTCGCTTCACAATTATTTCAGTATGAAAAATTATCATTTTTAATGTTGATATTGAAGTAAACAATTTATTATTTTTTGTTTTAAAGGTCATAGCATACATATTCTGAAAGATGTCCAAAATGCAAAATTTCCAAATTCCTGTGAATAATTTTGAAAGGGATTCCACTCCAATTGAGCACTTTTTTCGTTTGTAGAAGAGTTATCCCAAATAAATAAGTGGGATGATAATAAAAAAAGAAGTTGTTATTTTTCCATTCTAAATTGGCGGGACCTGCTTTAAAATTTTTTCTGGATTACCCCAATTACGTTTACCATGACTTTCAGGTTGTCTGGCGGGGTTTTGAAGGGGATTCCACTCAAATTGAGCACTTTTTTTGTTTGTAGATGGGTTATCCCAAATAAATAAGTGGGATGATAAAAAAAAGAAGTTGTTATTTTTCCGTTCTAAATTGACGGGACCTGCCTTAAAATTTTTCCTGGATTCCTCCAATGTAAAAGAGTGTTTGGATTAAAATACAATAAAACAGGCATTTGAGAAATTTTTCAAACCTAATGAAAGCTTGTCATTAAATGACTTAAATAATATTGTTTCGTTTCGTTACCTCACGAAAATGTGCGTAATGTTGCTCATAGATTAACGATAATTGTTAAGTTAAGAAAGTATATAAAGTAGATGATGAGAAGGCCATCGGTAGATTTGGGTTTATTAGAT
>JAWZYV010000773.1:2500-18831 GCA_038373885.1 Cheiracanthium punctorium | reverse complement strand
AATTCTCCCACCCTCTTGAACGGCCTGCAGCGGCAATCGAACTGTCGGTTTCGAAGCGCACAAACATTAAACTTTAGTATACAATTTGAACAGCTTGCCATATTAAATGTTATTCGAAGAAAACCTTCCAAAACACAACTCACTCACCGAATCAAAACATTATCACGTAATGAACTCTGAATTATCACACAATGCATTCTTAGATGGCATACATTAAAATTTAATATACAATATAAACACAGTTTTAAAATGGCAAATGTCTCTGGAAGAAAACCTTCCAAAACTCATGGCACGAACAAATACAAATTATTCAAAAGAAGGAAATATTATTCAAAGAAAACCTTCGAAAGCTCAAGATACCTTCCAAAGATATTTGCTTGCTCCCCCCACACTTTGATTACTAGAATAATTCGTTAAAACACAAAAGATTAAAATTTACCCTTGCCATGGGTATACTAAACCAAAGGGAAAACAATCATCAGAAACTCGACAACGTTCATACGTGTCGATCACTCATCCCCTCAGAAATGCGAAATTCATTCATCTCGACAATTTAAATTCACGGAACCATTGACAGTCAGCAGAGTGAGCTTCGCTGCCTTGCAAACTCCGAGAAATATAAAAACGCGAACATACGAGTATAGTTACCTTCCTTTCGTCTCGCACCATCCCCAAGCGCAGAAAAAACACCGGCGCACTAATGTCAGGCAATTCTAAAAGCAAGCGTTCACATGCCACTCGTCAAAACCACCGTCCTCCGGAGGGAAAAAAAAAACAAGTCGGAAGTGGGGGATGTTCGCAGTGGCATGGCGTAAGGGGGGGGGCTCCCATACAAAGGCATGTGCCCCCCCTGGATCCCCTGCTGCTGCCTACTTTGATTATTAGAATAATTCGTTAAAACACAAAAGACTAAAATTTACCCTTGCCATGGGTATACTAAACCAAAGGGAAAACAATCATCAGAAACTCGACAACGTTCATACGTGTCGATCACTCATCCCCTCAGAAATGCGAAATTCATTCATCTCGACAATTTAAATTCACGGAACCATTGACAGTCAGCAGAGTGAGCTTCGCTGTCTTGCAAACTCCGAGAAATAAAATAACGCGAACATACGAGTATAGTTACCTTCCTTTCGTCTCGCACCATCCCCAAGCGCAGAAAAAACACCGGCGCACTAATGTCAGGCAATTCTAAAAGCAAGCGTTCACATGCCACTCGTCAAAACCACCGTCCTCCGGAGGGAAAAAAAAAAACAAGTCGGAAGTGGGGGATGTTCGCAGTGGCATGGCGTAAGGGGGGGGCTCCCATACCCAGGCATGTGCCCCCCCCTGGATCCCCTGCTGCTGCCTAATTTGATTATTAGAATAATTCGTTAAAACACAAAAGATTAAAATTTACCCTTGCCATGGGTATACTAAACCAAAGGGAAAACAATCATCAGAAACTCGACAACGTTCATACGTGTCGATCACTCATCCCCTCAGAAATGCGAAATTCATTCATCTCGACAATTTAAATTCACGGAACCATTGACAGTCAGCAGAGTGAGCTTCGCTGCCTTGCAAACTCCGAGAAATAAAATAACGCGAACATACGAGTATAGTTACCTTCCTTTCGTCTCGCACAATCCCCAAGCGCAGAAAAAACACCGGCGCACTAATGTCAGGCAATTCTAAAAGCAAGCGTTCACATGCCACTCGTCAAAACCACCGTCCTCCGGAGGGGAAAAAAAACAAGTCGGAAGTGGGGGATGTTCGCAGAGGCATGGCATAAGGGGGGGGGGGCTCCAATACCCAGGCATGTGCCCCCCCCTGGATCCCCTGCTGCTGCCTACTTTGATTATTAGAATAATTCGTTAAAACACAAAAGATTAAAATTTACCCTTGCCATGGGTATACTAAACCAAAGGGAAAACAATCATCAGAAACTCGACAACGTTCATACGTGTCGATCACTCATCCCCTCAGAAATGCGAAATTCATTCATCTCGACAATTTAAATTCACGGAACCATTGACAGTCAGCAGAGTGAGCTTCGCTGTCTTGCAAACTCCGAGAAATAAAATAACGCGAACATACGAGTATAGTTACCTTCCTTTCGTCTCGCACCATCCCCAAGCGCAGAAAAAACACCGGCGCACTAATGTCAGGCAATTCTAAAAGCAAGCGTTCACATGCCACTCGTCAAAACCACCGTCCTCCGGAGGGAAAAAAAAAAACAAGTCGGAAGTGGGGGATGTTCGCAGTGGCATGGCGTAAGGGGGGGGGCTCCCATACCCAGGCATGTGCCCCCCCCTGGATCCCCTGCTGCTGCCTAATTTGATTATTAGAATAATTCGTTAAAACACAAAAGATTAAAATTTACCCTTGCCATGGGTATACTAAACCAAAGGGAAAACAATCATCAGAAACTCGACAACGTTCATACGTGTCGATCACTCATCCCCTCAGAAATGCGAAATTCATTCATCTCGACAATTTAAATTCACGGAACCATTGACAGTCAGCAGAGTGAGCTTCGCTGCCTTGCAAACTCCGAGAAATAAAATAACGCGAACATACGAGTATAGTTACCTTCCTTTCGTCTCGCACAATCCCCAAGCGCAGAAAAAACACCGGCGCACTAATGTCAGGCAATTCTAAAAGCAAGCGTTCACATGCCACTCGTCAAAACCACCGTCCTCCGGAGGGGAAAAAAAACAAGTCGGAAGTGGGGGATGTTCGCAGAGGCATGGCATAAGGGGGGGGGGGCTCCAATACCCAGGCATGTGCCCCCCCCTGGATCCCCTGCTGCTGCCTACTTTGATTATTAGAATAATTCGTTTAAAAACAAAAGATTAAAATTTACCCTTGCCATGGGTATACTAAACCAAAGGGAAAACAATCATCAGAAACTCGACAACGTTCATACGTGTCGATCACTCATCCCCTCAGAAATGCGAAATTCATTCATCTCGACAATTTAAATTCACGGAACCATTGACAGTCAGCAGAGTGAGCTTCGCTGCCTTGCAAACTCCGAGAAATAAAATAACGCGAACATACGAGTATAGTTACTTTCCTTTCGTCTCGCACCATCCCCAAGCGCAGAAAAAACACCGGCGCACTAATGTCAGGCAATTCTAAAAGCATGCGTTCACATGCCACTCGTCAAAACCACCGTCCTCCGGAGGGAAAAAAAATCAAGTCTTAAGTGGGGGATGTTCGCAGAGGCATGGCGTAAGGGGGGGCTCCCATCCCCAAGTGTATGCCCCCCCCCTGGATCCCGTGATTATTACTTTGATTATTAGAATAATTCTTTAAAACACAAAAGATTAAAATTTACCCTTGCCATGGGTATACTAAACCAAAACCTATTAATACAGGGAAAACAATCATCAGAAACTCGACAACGTTCATACATATCAATCACTCATCTCCTCGGAAATGTGAAATTCATTCATTTTGACAATTTAAATTAATGGCACCATTCACAGTCAGTAGATTGAGCATCGATGCCTTGCAAACTCCGAGAAATAAAATAAAATAACTCGAGCATCCCAGTAGTTACCTTCGTTTCGTCTCCCACCATCCCCAAGCGCAGAAAAAACACTCGCACATTCTTTTTTCATTTACTTTTTATTAAATTGGCTTAAGGAAAAAAATTAACTAAAATTCATTAAAAGCAGTGCTAACCAGTCTGCGATAAAATTTTCTTAGTCTCCATTTCAAAGAGTACACTTCGAATATGAACGATTTTCTGTTGATTCACGCTTGTACAGTCGGTAGAGCATGCGGCTCGAGAACTGGCAGTCTTGCGTTCGAATCTGCCTTCTGCCGAGTGAGGCAGGGGGGGGGGGGGGTTGGGGGGGGGGGGGGGCGGGGGGGGGGGGGTACGGCTAAGGACAAAAAATACACCCACACATCACTCATCAAAATTTAAATTCCAGTGGAAAAAAAAAAAAAAAAAAAAAAAAAAAAACTCAACAATGTTCATGCGTTCTTCCAAAAATGAATAACATTTAATATGATAAAACTGTTTACATTGCACATTAAATTTTAATGTACATTAAATTTTAATGGGGGTACGGCTAAGGACAAAAAATACATCCACACATCACTCATCAAAATCTAAATTAAAAAAAAAAAAAAAAAAAACAATGTTCATGCGTTCTGCTAAAAATGAATAACATTTAATATGGTAAAACTGTTTACATCGTACATTAAATTTTAATGTTTGTCTGCCATTCAAGAATTAATTAAGTGATGATACTTTGATCCCGTGTGTGCCTTTTGTTTTGGATTAAATCTCTTCTGGAAACGCGTGGAAACTTTTTGCTTTTAAACGATTTTGCATCAGCTCTGGAATTTTTAGACTGCCGCATTGAGCCTCGAACCCACGACTCAATGCATGCCTCAAACCCAGGCCGCATTGAGCCATTAACCCACGAATGTGGCCGTCGTGTGTTCGATTCCCAGCTGTGGAATTTTTTGCATAGATGGTAAAAAATAAAATCAGCCTAAACACTCGATATTGCCTAATAACTTGAAAGGTTGAGGACGGCTAAGGACAAAAAATACATCCACACATCACTCATGAAAATTTAAATTCCAGTGGAAAAAAAAAAAAAAAAACTCAACAATGTTCATGCGTTCTTCTAAAAATGAATAACATTTAATATGGTAAAACTGTTTACATTGTACATTAAATTTTAATGTTTGTCTGCCATTCAAGAATTAATTAAGTGATGATACTTTGATCCCGTGTGTGCCTTTTCTTTTGGATTAAATCTCTTCTGGAAACTTTTTGCTTTTAAACGATTTTGCATCAGCTCTGGAATTTTTAGACTGCCGCATTGAGCCTCGAACCCACGACTCAATGCATGCATCGAACCCAGGCCGCAATGAGCCACTAACCCACGAATGTGGCAGTCGTGTGTTCGATTCCCAGCTGTGGAATTTTTCGCATAGATGGTAAAAAATAAAATCAGCCTAAACACTCGATATTGCCTAATAACTTGAAAGGTTGAGGACGGCTAAGGACAAAAAATACATCCACACATCACTCATCAAAATTTAAATTCCAGTGGGAAAAAAAAAAAAAAAAAAAAAAAAAAAAAAAAAAAAACAATGTTCATGCGTTCTTCTAAAAATGAATAACATTTAATATGGTAAAACTGTTTACATTGTACATTAAATTTTAATGGGGGTACGGCTAAGGACAAAAATTACATCCACACATCACTCATCAAAATCTAAATTCCAGTGGAAAAAAAAAAAAAAAAAAAAAAACTCAACAATGTTCATGCGTTCTTCTAAAAATGAATAACATTTAATATGGTAAAACTGTTTACATTGTACATTAAATTTTAATGTTTGTCTGCCATTCAAGAATTAATTAAGTGATGATACTTTGATCCCATGTGTGCCTTTTGTTTTGGATTAAATCTTTTCTGGAAACGCGTGGAAACTTTTTGCTTTTAAACGATTTTGCATCAGCTCTGGAATTTTTAGACTGCCGCATTGAGCCTCGAACCCACGACTCAATGCATGCCTCGAACCCAGGCCGCATTGAGCCACTAACCCACGAATGTGGCAGTCGTGTGTTCGATTCCCAGTTGTGGAATTTTTCGCATAGATGGTAAAAAATAAAATCAGCCTAAACACTCGATATTGCCTAATAACTTGAAAGGTTGATAGAAACACTTTCTAAAATATGTATAAATTCCGCAGCGTAACGGAGTTGTCACGAATTAATTGTTTCATCTGTTCCATCTGTGGTTTGCAGAGGAAGATGATAAATGTCAACGGTTCTAATGCGAGAAATTTCATCTGGGAATCGTCCCAGAGTAGCTCAGTCGTAAAGCACCCGCACGTTATGCGGCATACATGGGTTCGATTCCTAGCTCTGGAATTTTTGGACTGCCGCATTGAGTCTCGAACACACGACTCAATGCATGCCTCGAACCCACGCCGCATTGAGCCTCTAACCCAGGAATGCTTCAGTCGTGGGGTTCGATTCCCAGCTCGAATTTTTCGCATAGTTGGTAAAAAATAAAATCAGCCTAAACACTCCAAATTGCCTAATAAATTTGCACGTTTTATGATTACATTAGCATAGTTAGAGTGTCGGCTATCAAAACCAGTTATAAATTGATTCATTAGGGTTTTTTGGGGGGTGTGTCATAACCCTCATGATGAATTTTTTGGCATACAAAATGTATATTCTTTGTTACATTATCAAACACACGTGTACATATATATGAGTTGTAGTAGCCGTAACCCTCCCTATGAAAAATTTCTGGCTACGCCCATGATTACAATAGCTTAGTTACAATATCAGCTATCAAAATAAGTTACAAATTCAGTTATAAAAAATTTAAAAAATACATGTAATGGAACATAAATTTAAATTTTAAAATAGCTTTTTACCTTATATGATTACACTAGCTGCGTGACCGCCCATTCTTCGAACAGTAAGAAACGGAAATTTTCCTCACATTGTGTAATTCGAATTAATTCCAGGGATGTGGAATCTAGAAAAGAAAAAATATTTTAATCTTGACTTAAAGTTTGCATCATATGTACTAACATGAGATCATTGCAATATAATGACACAAAAAATATTATGTCAGCGGCATTCGCTATCCAAAAAGTGAAAAGTTTCACCGTTTCAGTGAACTTCTCACTTTGAAAAATGTCTCATTTCCACTTAATGCTGTTTTTTAGGGTCACGTTTCAGTAATAAATACTTCAGACACTACATAAAACAGACACTTTTAAAAAAAATTTTAAATTACATCACCCTCTACTTGCAGCCCTTTACAAAAAGAAAAAGAGATAAGACTGCGCTATTAATGAATGTCATTTTATCTCTCATCACCCTTTATTGAAAAAAATGCGACATAATTTTACATGCATTTAAATACTATTAGTTCACAACAGCTTTAATCTATTGTTACAATATTTTGTAAGCTATAGAATATGCATCACATGTATTTTCCCTAAATAGGTTACATTCATTAAAATTCCAACATAGGGTTACCAGGCAAAATACGCAAAAGATGAGCGATAAAATGACAAAGTCAATTAATATCGTTTTAAATATGGCAATAATGAAACTAAAAAATTTGTGGGGTTCAGGGGGATCTACCCCTGACGAGGCTCGAACTGCCAAGTTTTTTTTTTTTATAGAGGCTTTAAAATTGTTTTTCTAGATTATGCAGTTTTAATTTCTCTTTTCACAAATAAATCAAGTATCTATAAGCGGAAATCAAGCGAAGCAAAGAAATTGTCTGTGTAGACATAAGAATATCTATGTACAGAAAACGAAATCTTTGGAATGGGAAAGTTTTTTCACAATTTCAGAAGAGCGCTGGTTGTAATTGGCTTCACAACCGACTTCTAGTCGTATAATAACAGCAGTATTTGGCACATTTTGGCTTCAAGTATAAGGCAATAAACAACAGATGTTCTGTTGGGGTCTGACCCGCAGTAATCTCCTGCATCCGGAAACTAGCACGTTACGGCGCGGAAGGCGATAACTGTCCAACCGCGCGCAGGAAAATACTTTGGCACCTGGCTCGCGCTGAAAGGAAAGAGGATTACGCTTGCACTCAGCAGTTGGTGTGCATGTAGGATGGCTTAGCTCCAGCGACACGACCAAATGTGGCATGCTTAATTCTTTATATCGTTTCAGTGTGTAACATAAATTCGTAGAAGTTTTTAAATAAATATGGTTTAATAGTGTTGTGATATGTGTAATGTATTAATTATTTAATACAATTTTGTATTAGCCAACCTTCTAAAGACTCACTTTTTCGTATTCGCATTTAAATGAGCCGTAATGTAACGGCCATCCTTTCTCAGCTGACAGTTCTCTCTCACTACGCTGATATTTTGTTCTCATTCTAGAAAATTCAGCGATCTCTTGGCGCGGAGACCGTGGCTTAGCTTGGTGACATCATCGCGGCATCGGAGCAGCCTGAATGTAGCTTCACGAGATTCCTGAAAAGAAGAAAGGAGGGTAAATAAAGGCTGTAAAATAACTGAAATAAAATAATACTGTGTAATCTAGGAAAACTATTTCAGACGATTTGGGATTGCAATTGTCCCTTCAAAGCCTGATGACAGTGACTTATGTCACTCAAACGACACACTTTATTACTCTCGGAAATAAAATGGATCGGAAAGTACCGAAAAATCTCTCTAAAATTAGGGAACGAGTAGATTTTTTATTCTTTAAATGTAGTGCAGATTTCTTTCTACATATTTATGAAAAAGTACAAGAAGATCGTAAAAGCAGTGTAGATGATATTTTGCTTTTTAAATCTTCTAAAGGGTTTTGTCTGTTGAAATTATTTCCTTTTTAACGGTAACCTCTACCCGCGATCCCACTAGAGGAAGCAGTGATCGGAACCCAGAACCAGCGCGTCGGAGAAGAATCAGTGGGGTAAAGCTAACCTGTTTCAGCACCCGGCTAAACCGACCTCAATTTCCTTATTAGTGGGTGAACAATCCAACACAATACGAATTCTGCTTCATAATGATAGGAAATCCAGAATTTGAAGGGTTAAAACACTTAGGAGTCGTTTTTCCAGATAACGTCGTTTAAACTTTTTTTTCATTAAAAATGATCGTCTGCTTGAAGCATCAATACAAGAGGGGTTAAATGCAAACCGAAATCTGTCGAAAAAAGTTAAACGACGTTATCTGGAAAAAACAATTTTAAACGAATTGGAATCTCAGTTTTCTCTTCAAAGCCTGTAAACCATGATTGGAGTATGATGTCATTGTCACTCGAAACAGCTTCACTCGAAACAGCGCGTCGTTGTCGAGCAAACAATACACCTTTTTTTTTTTTCTTTTATTTTTTTTAAATTTACTTTCGGAAATATAAAATGGTGCTGAAAAAAACGAAAAAAAAACTTTAAAATAGGGAAATTGGGTAGATTTTGAGATTTTTAAAGTAGCGCAGACTTCTTTCTACATTTTTATACGTAATTTTGATATACTTGAAGCGGATAGCACAAACTGTGCAGATGTTCTTTCGCTTTTTTTTTTTTCTCTAAAGAGTAATGGCAGTAAGTTTTATCTTCTAGTGGTTGTCCGGAATCGTTATGAGTGAATGATTGATTCAGTGATAAGCGTAAGATCAATTCAAAAAATTACAAAATCTTCAATATTCTCATTAGTAGTTACGTACAATCCCGGCGGTCATTTTGACGAAACAATTTTTGCTTCAAATGTGCTGGCAAACTGTTGCCAAACATCAGTGGCGTATCCATAAATTTTTCATGGGGGGGTTACGACTACTGCAACTCACATATATGCATACATGTCTGTGATAAGGGAGTGAAGAATATAAATTTTGTATGGCACAAAATTTCTCAAGGAGGCTAGTTATTTATTACGTCATCCAATAAACATTTACAATGGATATTATTTGATTATTTTTCATTTCGAAAGTTTAGAAACAGAAAAAAGTTCGAAATGGTTAAGGAGGTTATTGACCGAACACCATGAAATTTGGTATACTCAAGTCTTTCGTCAAGGAGAAGATTTTTATGCTATACATTTTCCTCTAGCTCGCCGCTAGATGGTGCTGCAGGACGTCGAATTCTGTTCAACCGCTCGCTATGAAAAAACCGTTCGATCTAGCTTGACGAAAATTGGTACGTGGGGATATTTGAACACGGAGAATTTTTTTACACAATCCATTTTGCCAGAACTTGCCGCAAGGTGGCGCTGAAGAGCATCGAATTCTATTCCGTCGGACCGCTTGCTGTGAAAATTAGTACACATGGATATTTGAGGACGTACAATACTTTTACACTTTCCGTTTTTCTGTAACTTGACGCTAGATTGCGCTGCAGAATGTCGACTTCTATTCCGTTCAACTGCGTGCTACGAAAATACCGTTCAAGCGATTTTGACGAAAATTTGTGCGCATGGATATTTGAACACGGAGAATATTTTTACACTATCCATTTTCCTCTAGCTCGCCGCTAGGTGGCGCTGCAGAAAGTCGAATTCTGTTCAACCGCTCGCTCTGAGAATACCGTTCTATCTATCTCGACAAAAATTGGTACGAAGGGATATTTGAACACGGAGAATATTTTTAAGCAATCCATTTTGCCATAAACTTGCCGCAAGGTGGCGCTGAAGAGCATCGAATTCTATTCCGTCGGACCGCTTGCTGTGAAAATTAGTACACATGGATATTTGAGGACGTACAATACTTTTACACTTTCCGTTTTTCTGTAACTTGACGCTAGATTGCGCTGCAGAATGTCGACTTCTATTCCGTTCAACTGCGTGCTACGAAAATACCGTTCAAGCGATTTTGACGAAAATTTGTGCGCATGGATATTTGAACACGGAGAATATTTTTACACTATCCATTTTCCTCTAGCTCGCCGCTAGGTGGCGCTGCAGAACGTCGAATTCTGTTCAACCGCTCGCTGTGAGAATACCGTTCTATCTATCTTGACGAAAATTGGTACGTAGGGATATTTGAACACGGAGAATATTTTTACGCAATCCATTTTGCCATAACTTGCCGCAAGGTGGCGCTGAAGAGCGTCGGGTTCTATTCCGTCGGACCGCTTGCTGTGAAAATACCGTTCAACAGATTCCGATGAAAATTGGTACTGACGGATATTTGCGCACGGAGAACGCTTTTGCGCTATCCGTTTTTCTGTAACTTGACGCTAGGTGGCGCTGCAGAACGACGATTTCTATTCCGTTCAACTGCGTGCTACGAAAATACCGTTCAAGCGATTTTTGACGAAAATTTGTGCGCTTGGATATTGGAACACGGAGAATATTTTCACACTATCCATTTTCCTCTAGGCGGCGCTGCAGAGCGTCGAATTCTGTTCAACCGCTCGCTGTGAAAAAAACGTTCGATCGATCTTGACGAAAATTCGTACCTAGGGATATTTAAACACGGAGAATATTTTTACGCAGTCCATTTTGCCATAAATTGCCGCAAGGTGACGCTGAAGAGCGTCGGGTTCTATTCCTTCGGACCGCTTGCTGTGAAAATACCGTTCAACAGATTCCGATGAAAATTGGTACGAACGGATATTTGCGCACGGAGAACGCTTTTGCGCTATCCGTTTTTCTGTAACTTGACGCTAGGTGGCGCCTGCAGAACGAAGATTTCTATTCCGTTCAACTGCGTGCTACGAAAATACCGTTCAAGGGATTTTGACGAAAATTTGTGCGCTTGGATATTGGAACACGGAGAATATTTTCACACTATCCATTTTCCTCTAGGCGGCGCTGCAGAGCGTCGATTTCTATTCCGTTCAACTGCGTGCTACGAAAATACCGTTCAAGCGATTTTGACGAAAATTTGTGCGCTTGGATATTGGAACACGGAGAATATTTTCACACTATCCATTTTCCTCTAGGCGGCGCTGCAGAGCGTCGAATTCTGTTCAACCGCTCGCTGTGACAAAACGTTGGATCTATCTTGACGAAAATTCGTACTAGGGATATTTAAACACGGAGAATATTTTTACGCAGTCCATTTTGCCATAAATTGCGCAAGGTGGCGCTGAAGAGCGTCGGGTTCTATTCCGTTGGACCGCTTGCTGTGAAAATACCGTTTTTGATGAAAATTAGTACGCATGGACATTTGAGGACGTACGATAGTTTTAGATTAGCCGTTCCGCTTAAACTCGACGCTAGACGGCGCTGCAGCGCATAAACTTCTATGCCGTTGGACCGATCGGCATACAATTTTTTATAATTGCACATTTGAGAGAGAAGAATATATTCTCTGTTACTTTTGATCTTAATCACCACTAGGTGGCGCTGCAGCGCATCAACTTCGATACCGATGGGCCGACCGCTATAAAAATTTTATACTGACACATTTGAGCATGGAGAATATACTCTGACTTCATTTAGATGTTACTCACTACTAGGTGGCGCTGCAGCGCATCAACTTCGATACCGCTGGGCCGACCGCTATAAAAATTTTATACTGACACATTTGAGCATGGAGAATATACTCTGACTTCATTTAGATGTTACTCACTACTAGGTGGCGCTGCAGCGCATCAACTTCGATACCGCTGGGCCGACCGCTATAAAAATTTTCTACTGACATATTTGAGCATGGAGAATATACTCTGACTTCATTTAGATGTTACTCACTGCTAGGTGGCGCTGCAGCGCATCAACTTCGATACCGCTGGGCCGACCGCTATAAAAATTTTATACTGACACATTTGAGCATGGAGAATATACTCTGACTTCATTTAGGTGTTACTCACTACTAGGTGGCGCTGCAGCGCATCAACTTCGATACCGCTGGGCCGACCGCTATAAAAATTTTATACTGACACATTTGAGCATGGAGAATATACTCTGACTTCATTTAGATGTTACTCACTACTAGGTGGCGCTGCAGCGCATCAACTTCGATACCGCTGGGCCGACCGCTATAAAAATTTTCTACTGACATATTTGAGCATGGAGAATATACTCTGACTTCATTTAGATGTTACTCACTGCTAGGTGGCGCTGCAGCGCATCAACTTCGATACCGCTGGGCCGACCGCTATAAAAATTTTATACTGACACATTTGAGCATGGAGAATATACTCTGACTTCATTTAGGTGTTACTCACTACTAGGTGGCGCTGCAGCGCATCAACTTCAGGACTATGCAGCGGATCGTCATGAAAATTCATAGCGGCGGATCTCTAAACCTTACTCTGCCCCTTTTAGAGTGTAGGGAAGGGCTTTAAGAGCCTTTGAACACCAGAACGCGCAAAAAGAATTTCCAAGAGAATTTCTGTGCTGTTCGCGTGTTCCGATGGCTTCTGTTCGTGTTCAGTGAAGGGCAAGTTTTAAAATCCTATGACGCTGGAAAAAGTTTCAAAGTTCCGAAAAAAAAATATTGCCGGATAACCGCGAAACTTTTCGAACGATGCCGTTTAAGTGTGGGGAAGAGCTTCATGAACCTCTGAACACCAGAACGTGCGAAAAAAATTTTGCGTAAATTTCTGTGTGTTAGCGTGCTCCGATGGATTGCGTTCGTGTTCAGAAGGCAGGTTTTAATCCTATGACGCTGTAAAAAGTTTCAAAGTTACGAAAAAAAAAAAACTTTGCCGGATAATCGCGAAACTTTCGGACGATGCCTTTTAAGTGTAGGGAAGGCGTCGAGAGCCTCTAAACACCAAAACGTGTGAAAAAAATTTAAGCGAGTTTATTTTATCAAAGTTCAAATATAGTAGTACGAAGAAAAAATTTTGGAAGGACAAAAGTGCGAGACCACGATACCTCGAAATTAATGCGGAAAACTCCGGTCAAACAGCATATGATTTTCGAGGATTACGATTTTGCGCATCGTGGACATATTTGGCACCGGAAGTATCGGCGGAAGTCGACGTCGTTCCGGCGGCCATTTTTTGTTGATGCAGCACTTTCGCGTTACATGTGGAGCAGGTGGTGTCTGTGAGAAGACAAGAGGATTGGGGTTTCGGCCTCTTTTCCGATTGTTTTCTCATACGGCTTGCAGTTCAACTAACGGTCACCGTATGGGAATTGCAAGTCGTCGACAAGTCGATCGAGACTTTCTGTCTCGAATTGAAAAGACTTTGAGTGTCCGGCGCCCGACTGGCGCTCCACTCCTGCCTGCCCCGCAATCTCAGTCTTCCACGGCGAATCTTCCAGAGTCTCGGACTGAGTGCCGCAGTCTCTGAAGGAGGAGCGTGTTGAGATGAAGGGTTTTCTGCCCCTGCGTCCGACGCACAAACCGCTCGACGCCCACGTACGCAAACCTCCCGGCGCTGATGCCGGCGGGGACGTCGTGAGTTTCGAACTGCTACCGAACGCGATGACGAGAATCTCTCGCACGTGGTGATAAAACGTGGATCCCGCCGTCGCTGCGGGGTCCGCGCCTCTCCCTTCGGAGAGGCGCGCCACGAGTTCGGGATTCGAGTCGGCTGCGATTCGAACCTTCTCTTTGACGGAGAAGATACCTGGTTGATCCTGCCAGTAGTCATATGCTTGTCTCAAAGATTAAGCCATGCATGTCTAAGTACATGCCGTATTAAGGCGAAACCGCGAATGGCTCATTAAATCAGTTATGGTTCCTTGGATCGTACCTTACTACTTGGATAACTGTGGCAATTCTAGAGCTAATACATGCAGCAGAGCTCCGACCTTCGGGGACGAGCGCTTTTATTAGACCAAAACCAATCGGACTTCGGTCCGTAAACTGTGGTGACTCTGTATAACTTTGGGCTGATCGCACGGGCCCGTCCCGGCGACGTATCTTTCAAGTGTCTGCCTTATCAACTTTCGATGGTAGGTTACGCGCCTACCATGGTCGTAACGGGTAACGGGGAATCAGGGTTCGATTCCGGAGAGGGAGCCTGAGAAACGGCTACCACATCCAAGGAAGGCAGCAGGCGCGCAAATTACCCACTCCCAGAACGGGGAGGTAGTGACGAAAAATAACAATACGGGACTCTTTTGAGACCCCGTAATTGGAATGAGTACACTCTAAATCCTTTAACGAGGATCCATTGGAGGGCAAGTCTAGTGCCAGCAGCCGCGGTAATTCTAGCTCCAATAGCGTATATTAAAGTTGTTGCGGTTAAAAAGCTCGTAGTTGGATCTCAGTTCCAGACGGGCGGTCCACTTACCGGTGGTTACTGCTTGTTCTGAACAGCCAGCCGGTTTCTCTTGATGATCTTCACCGGTTGTCTTGGGTGACCGGCAAGTTTACTTTGAAAAAATTAGAGTGCTCAAAGCAGGCGCGACGCCTGAATAATGGTGCATGGAATAATGGAATAGGACCTCGGTTCTATTTTGTTGGTTTTCGGAACACGAGGTAATGATTAAGAGGGACAGACGGGGGCATTCGTATTGCGACGCTAGAGGTGAAATTCTTGGACCGTCGCAAGACGAACTACTGCGAAAGCATTTGCCAAGAATGTTTCCATTAATCAAGAACGAAAGTTAGAGGTTCGAAGGCGATCAGATACCGCCCTAGTTCTAACCATAAACGATGCCAGCCAGCGATCCGGCTGTGTTCCTCAAATGACACGCCGGGCAGCTTCCGGGAAACCAAAGCTTTTGGGTTCCGGGGGAAGTATGGTTGCAAAGCTGAAACTTAAAGGAATTGACGGAAGGGCACCACCAGGAATGGAGCCTGCGGCTTAATTTGACTCAACACGGGGAAACTTACCCGGCCCGGACACAGGAAGGATTGACAGATTAAGAGCTCTTTCTTGATTCTGTGGGTGGTGGTGCATGGCCGTTCTTAGTTGGTGGAGCGATTTGTCTGGTTAATTCCGATAACGAACGAGACTCTAGCCTACTAAATAGACGTCCCGGTCCACTCTGCCGGGCGTTCTTCTTAGAGGGACAAGCGGCGTTTAGCCGCACGAGACAGAGCAATAACAGGTCTGTGATGCCCTTAGATGTCCGGGGCCGCACGCGCGCTACATTGAAGGAATCAGCGTGTGCTTTCCCTGTCCGACAGGACTGGGTAACCCGTTGAACCTCCTTCGTGCTGGGGATAGGAAATTGTAATTGTTTTCCTTGAACGAGGAATTCCCAGTAAGCACGAGTCATCAGCTCGTGTTGATTACGTCCCTGCCCTTTGTACACACCGCCCGTCGCTACTACCGATTGAATGATTTAGTGAGGTCTTCGGACTGGCGCTCGGAGCGGCCTTCGGGTCGCGCCGGCGTGCCGGAAAGATGACCAAACTTGATCATTTAGAGGAAGTAAAAGTCGTAACAAGGTTTCCGTAGGTGAACCTGCGGAAGGATCATTACCGTGTCGTGCACCAGCACGAGAGCGAGTAAAAAAATCCAAACTCGGAGCCCCACGGCTCCGTTTCGAACGCACGGGGAACGTAACATGAGGTGCCTCGGCTGCCCTTGCCGCCAGACGAGCGGTTGAAGGGGGTGCGCCCTAGGGCGCGCTAGGCTTGAAGAGGCTGTCCCGATAACGCCGGGGACAGTCCGCCTCCTTGGTTCCCCACTTTCCTCCGGCGGCGAGTTTTTGAGGGCTCCCGTCCGCCTCGAGGCGGATTCCCCGCCGGAGCGACCGGTTCGTGACCTCGAACTGCGGGTTCATGACCTTTCGACTCCCCCCCGTGGGGAGTCCCCGCAGTTGGAAGCGAACCGACATTCAACCTCAAACTTCTCCGGAAACGGAGAATCCTGACAAACTCTCGAAATTGCTAAGGACGAAGGGAGAAATCCCAGAGTCCGCCAGAAACTTGAAACACAACTCTGAGCAGTGGATCACTCGGCTCACGGGTCGATGAAGAACGCAGCCAGCTGCGAGACTTGGTGTGAATTGCAGGA
>JAWZYV010000770.1:0-17129 GCA_038373885.1 Cheiracanthium punctorium | reverse complement strand
AAAAAATGGAAAAACGGTTTTTCCCCGGTAACCCCCTTAAAGAACAAAAAATAGGTTGTGAGTTGTGAAAATCGCCTATGAAAAGTCGCCATTGGTGGCAGGCTATTCTATCTGTTCCGTAGCTTTTATTAACTTTACATGTACGCAAGTCGCCAAATAATGAAAAATCGCCATGGGTGGCAAATTCGCAAGGTGTCCAATAGGTTTTACATTATTAAAAATACAGCTGAAACATATGTTCTTATTTTATTATGCTTTAGCTCCTAATTAATATAACCTTTGAATGGCAACATTAAATATCATTGTGTTTCTGAGGAGTACAAATAATTTTTCCAGCGATTATAAGCGGAATCCGCACTCCAGGTGGAGTATAGCTCAGGACCCGTACAACACGGATTCCCATAACAAAATATCTTCCGTGTTATGAGGGGTAGGGGGTCTACTATAGTGTGAAGTTTAAATTTTTATGTACCAATGAAGATGCAAGAACTAAGCAATGTGTAGCTTAGCTCAGTAACATTCTATCTGATCCAATCTTCGGGTTTTCTCTGTTGAAATTATGTCTTTTTTACGAATAAGCCCGATTAGGGGCCGAATGCCTCATATGAAAAGCGAGCGTAGCGAGTCTGGAGGCCTTGGTCCCTAGTCTATATAAATAGAATTAGACTTTTGTCCGTACGTTGCTCAGAATCCAAATGTTTTGTGATTTGTATCCGTTTTAAGTATCTGGGAATCCAGTACGACGACCCTTAAAAAAAAGTTTGTCTGTCGTTCTGTCTTTCTGACGACGCTTTTTTTGTTGTTGTTCGCGTATCACGTAGAAACTACTGAACTGAAGCGAATGAAATGAAATTTGGTGACATGATAGGTAGGTGGTCTCCGAACTTAAAATATAGGCTTCGAATTTTAATTTTTTTAAATTAGATTTTGAAATTTTTGTGAAAATTGTATCAAAATGTGTAAATCTTTGTTCGCTCATCACGTAAAAACGACCAAAGCGAATGCAATGAAATTTACTGACATGATGGGTGGTCACCCAACTTAAAATATAGGCTTCGAATTCTTTAAAAATGTTGATTAGATTTTGATATTTTGCCAAAATCGTATCGAAATGCGTAATTTTTGGCGCATCACGAAATAAAGACTAAAGCAAATGAAATGAAATTTGGTGACGTGATAGGTGGTCACTCAGCTTAGAATATAGGCGCCGAATTTTTTTTTTTTTTTTTTTTTTTTAATTTTGATTTGATTTTGAGATTTTGCGAAAATCGCTTCAAACTGTGCATATTTATGTTCCCGCATTACTTAAAAATAACTGAAGCGAATGAAATGAAACTAGGTGACATGATAGGTGGTTGCTCAACTTATACTATAAACGCCAATTAAAAAAATATTTTGATTAGAT
The DNA here is from genome assembly GCA_038373885.1 of Cheiracanthium punctorium. Taxonomy (NCBI): domain Eukaryota; kingdom Metazoa; phylum Arthropoda; class Arachnida; order Araneae; family Cheiracanthiidae; genus Cheiracanthium; species Cheiracanthium punctorium. The sequence goes on along the minus strand of JAWZYV010000770.1, from coordinate 15,724 downwards.
TTTGAAATTTTGCAAAAGCCGCTTCAAAATGAGTAAATTTTTGTTCGAGCATCACGTAATAAAGACTACAGGGAATGAAAGGAACTTTGCCGACACGATAGGTGGTCAATCGACTTAAACTATGGGGTCGAATTTTTGAAAAATTTTGATTAGATTTTGAGATTTTGCGAAAATTATTATAAAATGCATAAATATTCGTACGCGAATCACATATTAACGGCTAAAGCGAATGAAATAAAATTCGATGACATGATAGGTGGTGACTAAACTAAAACTGTAGGTAACGAATTGTTTAAAAATTTTGATTAGATTTACAGATTTTGCAAAAATTATTCAAAATAAAAAATATTTGCTGATTACGTATAAACCACTGAAGCGAATGAAATAAAATTTAGTATTGCCACTGGTGGTCACTTAAACTCTAGGCGTCAAATATTTTACTTTTATTTATTTCTTTTATAGATTTTGAGATTTTGTGAAAATTTAGTACATGTTTGTTCCATTCCTGAAAAATGGGAATGGAGTAGATTAAAATTTGGAATTATATTAGATGCAAGTTAATTTAAACTTTAGATGCCAAAAGAGGTTTAAATATTTCATAGATTTTAGGATTTTGTGAAAATCGTATAAATGTTTGTTCTCGCATACCTTAAAAATGGAATTAAAGAAAGCTAACCTAATAATGATCTCATTATTTTATGTTTCAAGCAGTGGCGTCGCTAAGCATGGTGTCACCTGGTGCAGGCTCATCCGGTGTCACCCCCCCCCCCCCCGTAACACCTCCGTACCTTTGTGAGTCACCTTTGAGATTGGCTTTTTTTCACTTCGCCCTAAATTAAGTCGAAATTTTACCTAATCTCCGTAGATTATCTGACCGCACAAAGCAGCACTAACTACCGAAGTAAGCGGCAGAAAACTACTGCAATTTGGCCATTTCGTTCTTTCGCCCTGCCAATTTTCACCGTTTTAAGAGACTCACTGACCGAAATAAGTGGCAATCACTATAGTAAGGTTCTTCAAACGTTATTAGACTATTATGCAACTTTCGATACCACCTATGCAAGGTAATGTACGAGACGCGGAAATGACTTTTTTTTTTCACATGGAGTGTTTTTTCCAAGAGGCCTATGAAAACCATGAGCCGTAGGAAAGCCTATTTATAATACCATTACCAGACTAATAAAAATACACTGTCAGCTAATAAAAATATGGCATTTAATTCAACTAAACGTTAAATTATCTACACACTTGAAATTTAATGTCTCATGAGACCTGTTTCATTCAACACTCACTACAAAACTACTTTACTTAAGAGTTCTTGTACCTTTTAAAAGTAATGAAAATCGATAAAATTTTGACTGAATATACAGACATCTGAATATACATAACAGATTCTTTTTGACTGAATATAGGGAGTGATTCTAAACTCCCTATACAAACTTTACGGGATATAGGGCACATAATATAATGCCCTATCGCCCCTACAGTTTATAGAGTTTTGAACCGCCTTGCACATTGCTGTGTAAAGTTCCACATTGCTCGTACATTGCACATAAAATTTATTTACTTTTGAATTTGGTCAATTTTAACCAATGGTTTTAGAAAAGCTGATATAAATATTGTAAGTGAATGAGCTGCATTTTGTTAGTTCTATTAATGTTTTTATATTTCAAAGTTATAGTTGTAAGAAACGAATCATTAGAAAGCGTTTGTAAACTATGCAATAAATCATCTAAATTTTTTGGAGTTGTGGAAAAGTTCTGATTTCTTTGTTTTTATTATTATTAAAAAAAAAAAAAGCAAAAAAAAAAAAAAACAAAAAAAAACAAAAGAAAAACAGTACCTCGAGAGGATTTAAATTTCGCGATTACGACGGGGTTCCCCGGAAATTAATGCCTCTGCGAAAATACATAATTTTCTTGTATTATTTTCCATATGGTGGTTCATTGCGCGGAGCCGTACATACATACAAATCTTTTAACAAACTCAAATATTTTATGCCTATCACTTAAGACAAAAATTAAAGTGACATATTCTTAGTAGAAAATACCATACCTATTTCTATTAACACTTAAAATTATTATTATTATTATTATTTTATTTAAGCTTTTTAACTTATAAAATCTTTTGTAAATTAAAATTTTATACAATACAGAGAATAAAATAATTGAGTTTGTAAAAATGATTTTTATGTGTCATAATCTGTGCGCAGCCGAACTCCACGTGGGAAAAAAAACAAATACCTTTTTAATAATTACAATTTAATTACAAATAACTTATTGCAAACTCTATTTATTACGTAATTTGAGCCTCAAAAAGTATAAATAACATAAACAAAAGTTTTAATACATTTTGTTTATGGATTATGAAAAAAAGAAAAAAGAACAGAAAAGAGAGAGGAGATGGGGGGGGGGGGGTGTATATCTACAAAGTTAGGGCCTTCTTCTAAATATATTTACTTAAATACATTCTATACAGCTAGGAAGAATCGAAAATCGCCCCTGTAGCCTCTGCACCTTTGCCTTGTCTCCTTTTTATTTTTTTCCCCTTACACGGTGTCATTGTGGTTTCTAATACATGGGAAACATAAATTTTCAAAGGTTTTTTACTTTTTCAAACCACATTCGTTTACACCGTCATTGGAGCATTCTTTTGTAACGATGAAAAAAAAAATAAATGACATAGTGTTCGAACGATATAATAAAAGTAGAATGGGAAGAAGTCCCATATATGTTTACACAAGGGCACAATTTGCATCTCGGAAGGAACGAAAACGGATTTCGGGCTCCTCAATCACCGCAGGTCCTATCGATCCTCCCCCCTCTAACTTTGGTCTGGAGGGGGGGGGGGGTTGGTCCGTGGGTGGTTCTCTTTTTGCGTTTGGGTCTTCGGATTTCTAGACGTGACATATCCGCATTAGCTACCACCCTGTGTATAAAAGCCCCCGAACTCCAAGGTATCCACTCCCTATACTACAGATTAGGCCCTCGGAGTAGAGCTTATTTTCGGCTTCGCTTTGTACCCTCAATTCATTTTCTTGAGGCGTTGTTTTTTTTTTTTTTTTTTTTGCTTTTTTTTTCTTTCTTGCCCCCCTCCTTTTTAGTTGATCGGTACATTTCGCCACCCATCCTTGGGCCGGCCCCTGCGCCGTTTTTTTTGGTTGTGATTTTTGTTGAATTCACATTTTCTTAAAATATTTTCAATTTTTTGAACTTACCAAAAAGGGAATTGATAGCATAAAATGAAAAATTAAATTAATATAAGCAGGACTTGCGTTTGAAAAAAATAGTACTTTTACACAATAAACGAACTAAACTATATGAATGATCGAGTCAGCGTTTTCTCAGAATTCTGAGGAACATCTTTAGATACCTTCCTGGCGTCGTCCTTCGAAACCTTTCATTTTGACGCGCGAATCCATGTTTTCATTCTTCAACCGTCAGTGCATTTATGTGTGTGATATGTGTATGTTAGTGTGTTTCGTACTTAAAAAAAAAATAATAATAATAATAATCATCATCATGAGTATGCTTTTCACCCTTTGAAGTGCAAACATTTTCACATCCATATGGAAGACCCACCGGATAGACTGTCCAACGCTCAAAGTACAGCCGACGGGCACCCCCAGTTTAGTCAAGCGCCTCAATAGCACCCCTTGTCCGAGATCCCCCCCCCCCAAATAGCAAGATAAAGTGTTCATTGTTAGCCCCTGGTTAAAAGCGAAACATACAGATGAAATGGCTACACATCAGTTGAGAACAACCTGCCGTATTCTTGTTTTATGGGGGAAATAGGGAAAATTTTTAAACTGGAAAAAAAAGTTGAGATGAAGGAACACATTTTATTTCTACAGGTACACAGAATATGTATCTTTCATATATTTGTTCTTAATTTTTCTCTCGAATATTTTTCACATCACCAATCAGGTCTTTTTTTCAAATTAATTAAAAAAAAAAAATAAATATAATCAGCATTTTTTTTTCATTTTTTTTGTTTTGGTGTCCCCCCCCCTCTGATGGTGTCACCCGTGCACGATACACCGCAGTGCGGGCCGCACCCCCCCCCCCCCCCACGCGACGCCACTGGTTTCAAGTGATACAACTTTTGACCAAAACCGCAGGAAAGCAATCTTCATATCTTCATCAAATGGGGCAAGAATCCATGCTATGTTACGATGGAGTAAAAATCCGAATGCGGATGTTTGCCCCTAATTCTTCAGGGTTTATAATAATGGTTTGTTACCTAATAATGGTTCTGTTTGATATTCGCATGTTGTGTCGTCCTGAGCCATCCAATATCTATATAAATAAAATTAGACTTTTGTCTGTACATTTCTTGGAATTCAAAAATTTTGCGATCTCTATCCGTTTCAAGCACCCGGAATCCGATGCCACCCTCAAAAAAAAGTTTGTCTGTCTGTCATTCTGTCATTCTGTCATTCTGTCCGTGACGCTTTTTCTGTTTAAGCATCACGTAAAAACGGCTTAAGCGAATGATATGAAATTGGGTGTCATGATAGGTGGTCACTCAACTTAAAACATAGGCGTCGAATTTCAAAAAAATCTTGATTAGATTTTCAGATTTTTGCGAAAATCGTTTCAAACTGCGTAAATTTGTGTTCAAGCATCACGCTAAAAACGACTGAAGCGAATGATATGAAATTGGGTGTCATGATAGGTGGTCACTCAACTTAAAACATAGGCGTCGAATTTTTAAAAAATCTTCATTGGATTTTGAGATTTTGCGAAAATCCTTTCAAGCTGCGTAAATTTGTGTTCAAGCATCACGTAAAAACGACTGAAGCGAATGATATGAAATTGGGTGTCATGAATAGGTGGTCACTCAACTTAAAACATAGGCGTCGAATTTTTAAAAAATCTTCATTGGATTTTGGGATTTTGCGAAAATCCTTTCAAACTGCGTAAATTTGTGTTCAAGCATCACGTAAAAACGACTGAAGCGAATGATATGAAATTGGGTGTCATGATAGGTGGTCACTCAACTTAAAACATAGGCGTCGAATTTTAAAAAAATCTTCATTGGATTTTGAGATTTTGCGAAAATCCTTTCAAACTGCGTAAATTTGTGTTCAAGCATCACGTAAAAACGACTGAAGCGAATGATATGAAATTGGGTGTCATGATAGGTGGTCACTCAACTTAAAACATAGGCGTCGAATTTTTAAAAAATCTTCATTGGATTTTGAGATTTTGCGAAAATCCTTTCAAACTGCGTAAATTTGTGTTCAAGCATCACGTAAAAACGACTGAAGCGAATGATATCAAATTGAGTGTCATGATAGGTGGTCACTCAACTTAAAACATAGGCGTCGAATTTTTAAAAAATCTTCATTGGATTTTGGGATTTTGCGAAAATCCTTTCAAACTGCGTAAATTTGTGTTCAAACATCACGTAAAAACGACTGAAGCGAATGATATCAAATTGGGTGTCATGATAGGTGGTCACTCAACTTAAAACATAGGCGTCGAATTTTAAAAAAATCTTCATTGGATTTTGAGATTTTGCGAAAATCCTTTCAAGCTGCGTAAATTTGTGTTCAAGCATCACGTAAAAAACGACTGAAGCGAATGATATGAAATTGAGTGTCATAATAGGTGGTCACAGAACTTAAAACATAGGCGTCCAATTTTTAAAAAATCTTCATTGGATTTTGGGATTTTGCGAAAATCCTTTCAAACTGCGTAAATTTGTGTTCAAGCATCACGTAAAAACGACTGAAGCGAATGATATGAAATTGGGTGTCATGATAGGTGGTCACTCAACTTAAAACATAGGCGTCGAATTTAAAAAAATCTTCATTGGATTTTGAGATTTTGCGAAAATCCTTCCAAACTGCGTAAATTTGTGCTCAAGCATCACGTAAAAACGACTGAAGCGAATGATATGAAATTGAGTGTCATGATAGGTGGTCACTCAACTTAAAACATAGGCGTCGAATTTTTAAAAAATCTTCATTGGATTTTGGGATTTTGCGAAAATCCTTTCAAAACTGCGTAAATTTGTGTTCAAGCATCACGTATAAAACGACTGAAGCGAATGATATGAAATTGGGTGTCATGATAGGTGGTCACTCAACTTAAAACATAGGCGTCGAATTTTAAAAAAATCTTCATTGGATTTTGAGATTTTGCGAAAATCCTTCCAAACTGCGTACATTTGTGTTCAAGCATCACGTAAAAACGACTGAAGCGAATGATATGAAATTGAGTGTCATAATAGGTGGTCACAGAACTTAAAACATAGGCGTCGAATTTTTAAAAAATCTTCATTGGATTTTGGGATTTTGCGAAAATCCTTTCAAACTGCGTAAATTTGTGTTCAAGCATCACGTAAAAACGACTGAAGCGAATGATATGAAATTGGGTGTCATGATAGGTGGTCACTCAACTTAAAACATAGATGTCAAATTTAAAAAAAATCTTCATTGGATTTTGAGATTTTGCGAAAATCCTTCCAAACTGCGTAAATTTGTGTTCAAGCATCACGTAAAAACGACTGAAGCGAATGATATCAAATTGAGTGTCATGATAGGTGGTCACTCAACTTAAAACATAGGCGTCGAATTTTTAAAAAATCTTCATTGGATTTTGGGATTTTGCGAAAATCCTTTCAAACTGCGTAAATTTGTGTTCAAGCATCACGTAAAAACGACTGAAGCGAATGATATCAAATTGAGTGTCATGATAGGTGGTCACTCAACTTAAAACATAGGCGTCGAATTTTAAAAAAATCTTCATTGGATTTTGGGATTTTGCGAAAATCCTTTCAAGCTGCGTAAATTTGTGTTCAAGCATCACGTAAAAACGACTGAAGCGAATGATATGAAATTGAGTGTCATAATAGGTGGTCACAGAACTTAAAACATAGGCGTCGAATTTTTAAAAAATCTTCATTGGATTTTGGGATTTTGCGAAAATCCTTTCAAACTGCGTAAATTTGTGTTCAAGCATCACGTAAAAACGACTGAAGCGAATGATATGAAATTGGGTGTCATGATAGGTGGTCACTCAACTTAAAACATAGGCGTCAAATTTAAAAGAAATCTTCATTGGATTTTGAGATTTTGCGAAAATCCTTCCAAACTGCGTAAATTTGTGCTCAAGCATCACGTAAAAACGACTGAAGCGAATGATATCAAATTGAGTGTCATGATAGGTGGTCACTCAACTTAAAACATAGGCATCGAATTTTTAAAAAATCTTCATTGGATTTTGGGATTTTGCGAAAATCCTTTCAAACTGCGTAAATTTGTGTTCAAGCATCACGTATAAACGACTGAAGCGAATGATATGAAATTGGGTGTCATGATAGGTGGTCACTCAACTTAAAACATAGGCGTCGAATTTTTAAAAAATCTTCATTGGATTTTGGGATTTTGCGAAAATCCTTTCAAACTGCGTAAATTTGTGTTCAAGCATCACGTACAAACGACTGAAGCGAATGATATGAAATTGGGTGTCATGATTGGTGGTCACTCAACTTAAAACATAGGTGTCGAATTTTTAAAAAGTCTTATTGGATTTTGGGATTTTGCGAAAATCGTTTCAAAGAGTGAATCTTTGTTCACGCATTACGTAATAACGACTAAAGCGAATGATATGAAATTTGGTCACATGATAGATGACTGCTCAACAAAAACTATAGGTGTCCAATTTTTTAAACATTTTTATGAGATTTTGTGAAAATTCTCTCAAAATACGTTTATATTTCTTCAAACATCACGTAATAACGACTAATACCAATGATACGAAATTTAGTGATAGGATAGGTAGTTGCTAATCTTAATTAATAGGCGTTGAATTTTAAAAATATTTTGATTACATTTTGAGATTTTGTGAAAATCGTTTTAAAATGCTGAAATTTTGTTCCAGCATCACGAAATAAAGACTGCAGGGAATGAAACGAAATTGGGTGACAGGATAGGTTGTCACTCAACTTAAATTCTAGGCTTCCAATTTTTCAAAAATATTGATTAGATTTTGAGATTTTGCAAAATTATTTCAATATGCGTAAATATTCGTTCGCGCGTCACATAGTTACGACTAAAGCGAATGAAATGATATTACTTAATTACTCTCTAACCTGTAATATTTTAACAATACATAAAAATTATAAATTCGCTTTCTTTTCTTTGGCAACATACTACATCCACTCTTTGTACTCCTACAATGCTGACAAAAGTTCTTGCTTTTTGGAAATTTGCATTCCCTAACCCGTCAAGGACGGGTACTTCAGCTAGTTCATCATATTGCACTAAATTCTGGGCCCTTTAATAATGATGTCCATCAGGGCCGGAAAAATCTATTGCCCGACATTCAAGGTCATGTAAAATTTTCAGCCAGGAAAGTTTTTCCCCCCCCCCCTTTCCACTGATTCGGTTTGGGCTTGCAACATTTACGTTACAATCAGTTCGTTTTAGCAATATGATAAGTTTTTCTATGGTGTTTAGAGATTTGAGTTCCTTTTAGCTCTGTTAGCTCTGTGTGGTTTTCCACCCATTTTGTAAGTCTGTAGTTAAATTTAACTGTTAGTGACATTTTTCCCTTTTGTCTATCTGTTTTCGTTAAACTAACTTCAGAATACGTACTTTAGAGATTGTTATCATATTAAATCAAAATTTCCCATGCAGTTCATAGGGGGGGGGATCGAAAATTTAATTATACTCTACCATTATTGAAGGTGCTGATAGCAGTCAACTTCAAAACCTGTCAAATAATAATTTTGCAATGAAGAAAACTTTGCAAGTGCGTTTCATTCTGAGTTTTGTGCCATGTCCACCACCACGGATCTTTAGATTGGGGCAAAGATCCGAAAATACCAAAGTCTGCAAAAGTCACTCCCAGATTTTATGTATTATATTTTAGATATAAATGATCATTTAAGATACGTCAAAGATATATTTTTATAAAAAATCCAGGTTCATTATTTGTTGCAAATTTTCAGAAATGAGTTATAATTCAAAACGTCAGACCTTTGCACCAACCTACCCTACGTATTACCTTTCAATAATACTGTTACAAAATTAAATATTATTTTCCCGCCTTAATGTGTATTGCAGGAAAAAGAGTTGTACAGGCATTGTTGCAAGTGACATGAGTAGAATATGTGACCCCTTGACCTTAGCGACAAACTTAGCAACCATTTTGGCAACATGGCGAAAAAATTGACGACTCTCCGTAAAGTTCTCGAAACTAGTGGAATTTTGTCTATATCTCAATTAGGAAAGAAGAGACACTTGAGAAAATCTAGTAAAATGATGTCACATACTTTTTGACCTATCACGTCTGCTTGAAGTTTATAAATTAGCAGTTACTCTCAGTGTAGAGTTAGCGTGGGTAGACTGCGGATATTGAGAGGAAACCGATAGGATTAATATTGTCGTTTGAATAGTGTTATTGCTGCAATATTTTAAAGATCAGCTGTAGCTTAGTGTAAAAAATGATTTAATTTATTGTGAGATATAGTGCTCAGTTTTGTGGAATAAAGTATTATTTTTCAAGCTTGTTGGACATTTTTTTTAACACACCCACGGTGAAATTTTTGTAACAGTGTGCATTCCATTTTAAATCTTACTATTTCAATTTATACTTTGAAAGATTCATTAGATTGGTTTATACTTTTATGTCAAATTTACACTTTATAGTATCTCTTAATTAAACTAAGTTTTATTTTAATTTAATTAATATTAAAAATTAATTATTTGAATAAATGGGGTGAGGACGTTTTTTAATATTTTAAGAATATATGGGATCCACAAAAAGGAAACAAACTTAAAGAATCATTGCTACACAAAGATCCCCAAATGGTTGCAAGTGAACTCTAGAATTTTGTTTTAAGTCAATTTTTAAGGTACATATAAATTTGTTTATCTTTAAGGAATACAGAGAAATAAATTACATAAGTTTCTTGGTCGGCTTTTTTTAGATGTACCGTGAATACGCGTTTAGAATCCCACAAAAAGTCCCCCGTTCAAGGCACCCTTCCCGTAGGCAAATTTTTATGTAGGCGTGTCATAACACGCGAACTAATAATATGGACTATTAGAAATATTCTTAAGTTATTGCTTTCATTCTTGGAAGTCTCATCTCTGAATCGTCTCTTAACGGTCGCATTATTTTAAAGAAAACGGCGATGAGCCTACTTTTTCTTTTACTCTAGAAAATTGTATAAAAATAAGTGCATGTGTAATACATGTATTCATTTTAAGGTTTTGGATATTTTTTAGCGTGAAAGAAAAAAAAAAAAGATTTCTAGGAAAAACTAACATTCAGGGTTATTGTGACTGAATGTGTGTTTAGTAGTAAGCAGGAAATCATAAAAAAATATATGTTTTAAACACTAAAGGAGGATTTTAAAGGACTGACTTCGTAAAATAAATAAATATTTGTAAAGTTTCTTTTGAACATAGGTAAAAAAAGTGAGCTAAGATTGCAAAATACGTACCACAAATAAACGTATTTGAGTACTGCTACCGTGTATTTAAAAATAAACTAACTCCGAATTAAGTTAAAAATAGTCTGTTATTGCCATCTGTTGTGTAAAATGATATATATAAACAAGTAATATAATTTTTTTAAAAAAGTCAATTCCTACTTAGGTCAACAAAAAAAAAAAAAAAAAAAATTACATACCGTTAATCCAGTTTGTTTGTTTAGTTTATTGTTTTCATTCATTTTTAATCCCGCGTAACAGGATCTAAAATTAATTAATTAAATTTGATTAATGAATTAATATTTGTAAAAACTGCATTAACATCAAGTATCATCCACTAAAAGTTTTAAAAAGTGTATTTGAACTTGAGTGGTGAACTTGAACTAAAGGTATTTTATTAACGATTGAAAATTTGAACAAGATAAATATAATTGGCAACATGTGCTATCTGTTTTTTTCACTTTATCAATGGATTATCTTGGGATTCCACATTACGTAAGTTAGCTATTCTATATACAGGGTGTCCAGCCTTAATGTGACCCAATAGCTAATTCCCGAACCGTTCGGTTTAGATATGCACTTCCAATTTAAAAAATGTTTTTAAAAGGGTAAAGAATGTTTTTACGTGCTTTTCGAACCAAAAAATCCATTTAGAAAAAAATTACAAAAATTAAATTTTTATACGGTCCCCAGGTCCTATCACTTATATTTAGGAAAAGATGCAGTACACAAAAACAAAGTAAACACAAAAAGTTTCATTTTATTACGATAAAAACTGACCAAGTTATGGAACTTTGAAAATCATACATTTTATCCATTTTCTCGGCCAATTTCAAGAAGCTAGTAAGGGACCGTCTCCAAAGTGAAATTAATTGGAACTCTGCCAGGAAACATTCGCTCTTGCACGTCACTCTTATGTAAATCGTTTTTAAATTTAAAAGTACACACATTACGTTAATATTACAATAACTGAGTACTTAAGAAACAAAATTTATTCTGTGTACGTGTAAAACATAGATAAAATAAAATATTTTGGACGAAGAAAACTTTTCAAAAGCAGTTCCAAAAAAATAGACTTATTTGCCTGCGGCTTCAGACTTATTTGCTGCGATACTGATCATGGCGAACGTTAAAAATCTGTTGTGTAGTCGCTTGCAATTGCATTCAGCCGTATTCTAATATTACGAATTCTAGTATGGGAGAACGAGATGTATACAACTGGTCTCCAGGCATTAGCTCCTGCGCCAGGACTGGACGATAAGGAAATGCACCCACCGTACGTATGTAATATTTTCCACACCGTCGATTTTGAGTAGGAACAAGCCTTGCTAATATCCTGGACACTACTTTCAGGATGAGCCAGGGCATATCCTAGAACATCCTCAGCCGGTATCCGCAAGCTTGAAGGTGTGGCACGAGACAAGGGAATACGTCTATGACAACTCCCAGTTCTATACAAGCGTTGAACAGCACGGGCAATTGTACAATAAGATAGATGTCTGCGACTGGGAAATTTAATGGCATAAAGTCTTGCCGCCTCTCTCTTATTTCGATTACACTGCCCATACAACAGTACCATTTCGCAGTATTCTTCATTTGTATACATCTCGTTCTCCTGTACTAGAATTCGTAATATTAGAATACGACTGTATGCAATTGCAAGCGACTACACAACAGATTTTTAACGTTTACCATGATCAGTACCGCAGCAAATCAGTCTGAAGCCGCAGGAAAATAAGTCTAAGTTTTTGGAACTGCTTTTGAAAAGTTTTCTTCGTCCAAAATATTTTATTTTATCTATGTTTTACACGTACACAGAATAAATTTTGTTTCTTAAGTACTCAGTTATTGTAATATTAACGTAATGTGTGTACTTTTAAATTTAAAAACGATTTACATAAGAGTGACGTGCAAGAGCGAATGTTTCCTGGCAGAGTTCCAATTAATTTCACTTTGGAGACGGTCCCTTACTAGCTTCTTGAAATTGGCCGAGAAAATGGATAAAATGTATGATTTTCAAAGTTCCATAACTTGGTCAGTTTTTATCGTAATAAAATGAAACTTTTTGTGTTTACTTTGTTTTTGTGTACTGCATCTTTTCCTAAATATAAGTGATAGGACCTGGGGACCGTATAAAAATTTAATTTTTGTAATTTTTTTCTAAATGGGTTTTTTGGTTCGAAAAGCACGTAAAAACATTCTTTACCTTTTTAAAAACATTTTTCAAATTGGAAGTGCATATCTAAACCGAATGGTTCGGGAATTAGCTATTGGGTCAGATTAAGGCTGGACACCCTGTATATATATATATATATATTGGCACCATGTGCTAGAAACACCAAATTTGGTACTCGGGAAGATGTAAATATGTAGTTGTGCACCTCGAAGCGATTTTTTCGAAATTCGACCTAGATTTTTTTTTATTTTATGTTTTATGCGATTTTTGGCATTTTTTCTCACCTAATTCGTAATAACGGCGGAAATTACGCTCGCAGCAAAACGGCATTTATATCATCGGATAGAGGAGGAAATTTTCTTTTAAAAACAGTTTGTTCTGAATACGTAACATGATTTACCGATTTTTAGGAATTTTTTTACTAAGCATCTGCTTCGCGATTGTTTTTCGTAAAATAATTTAAAACTGTCGCATCTTGAATTCTATCCGTCATAACTTTTAGATATTTTGACAAATCGTGAAACATTCTTTTCTCCCTCTTTTAAAATAAAAACGGAAAAATTATGTAAATTAGATGATTTTTTACGAATTTTAATGCAGCCTAATGTTTAGAATTTAATAGCATCAACGCGATCTTACGCCATTCATTACATTGCGATCACGGCACGAGAATTTATGTTCGGTTGTTGCCACAGAAAGGATTAGAAAAAAGGATTTTTTCAACCAATCGAGTTGTTAAATGGGATATCAGAATTTCAATTCGCAAGTGAGGATCTATGACGTCAAATGCTTTAAGATACGTAAAAATTACTCCATAATTTTAACTCATTTATTCCAGCTCTATTTTCAACACAGGGAGACGATATTTTGATTAAAATTTACTGTAGAAATAAACTAAGAAATTCACGATTTTTATTATTAGAAGTGGTATTTTAATCCGGTGCTTATTTAAAAATTGAAATGTTTTCACGGCGCTGAAAATGTTCATTTTAAAAGTTACAAAGTTCGTTTCAAAGCGCGATATATTAAATTTTTTTCTATTACTATTTTTATTTTTGGCATATTAATTTAGCGCAGGCGTTTGCCTAACATACGCATGCAGGTTGCGAGCTATAATGTTATTTTAACGTTGAATTACGTTCCTCCATAAAGGTTACATACGCAAAGTTTTAATGATACCGTTTGAAAACAATTATGCGAGATATCGAAATTAGTAACTCCCCTCAATCCTACCGGGGTATCCTTTACGGGCAGTCAAACAGAGTGACGCCATAAATAAAAAAAATTGCGTGAAATTTGTAAAACTCTGCAAACTCTAACGCCCTGTCACAATTAAAGTGGGAATAAGTAGCTCCTCGAGATTACACAGTTTGATGTTTTTTCAGGAGACAGGACTATGGAGGACTATAAAAGATATCGCTATATTAGATACATGGATATTTAAAATGGCACCCTTGGATATTTTCTCCCCACAGTAAGATGAAATGGTTGTGGCGCTAAATACGCCCATCTTATAAAAACTATGTATAAATTAAATATATATGGAGAGTTTACTTAATGGCAACCATTATGTGAAATGATTATTATTTATGCTAATGCGTAAATTGCAAAGAATCGCCACAGGATCAAAAGATCCCATTAAGGCCAAATAATCTAAGCTGTTTCTTTAAAGGGAGCCTTGAAGAGGGAGAAGCGAATATAGATAGTATTAATGTACGTAATAGGTAGTATTATTAGATGTGTAAAGATAATATGAATAAATCGCAATGTACCGCGTTAATAAATATTTCATGAAATTAAAATTTTCCTGTTTCAACGGTTGTCTTACAACCAACTAAACGAAAAGTAATTCTAATTTGCGTTAATATATCCCGCAGTAATTTCAACAGAGGAGATTACTTGAACTTTTTTAAAAATGAAATTCTGTTTTGTCACATGCAGATATGATTTTAGTAGTAAAATATTCCCTTCTTCCAGTGTGAAGAGCGGGTGCGCAGCTATTTTAAATACATCTCTTGAAAATAGCATAAATGAATTCAGAAGACCTCAAAAGGTGTCAATACACCAAAATCTCGAAGTCGAATCTTTTCATGATTACAATACTTTCCTTATATGGTACATGTTCCGAAAGAGATAAATGGTGCTCCATTTCATGTAGTGTCTTAGGTATTTAATGCTACAACTTGAGCCTAAAAAACAGTATGATGTAGAAATAAGACCAGGTGCGTAGCCAGGAAATTTTTTCGGGGAGGGGATATGAGCCTGGAAATTTTTTCGAGGGGTATATGAACTTATATATGCATAAATAGATGGAATTTCATCACTAATCCAAAAATTTCGGGGGGGGGGGATATATACCGATATCCCCCCCCCCTATGGCTACGCCCCTGAATAAGATATTTTGAAAGCCAGGAGTTCTCTGCAAACCCTTAAGCTTTCCACTTTTTTGATAGTGAATGACACTGACGTAGTTTTTTGAGTCATTATACTGCAATGATCAGGTTAGTACTCATGACACAAACTTTACATTAAGAGTCAAATAATTTTGCTCTTTTTTTTTTAATTCCACATCACGAATAATTTCGAATTACACATGAAAGGAAAATTTTCGTTTCCTACCGTGCGAAGAACGGGCACGCAGCTAGTATATATATATATATATATATATATATATATATATATATATATATATATAGGGAGAGTGTAAACTAATAGTAGTAACTGAAAAAAAATCAGTGAGTAATAAATGAAATGCTTTGATCTTTCTAGAGCATAACTTCTGAACACTATTACCCGAAAATATCACGGGCCCGAGAGATAGAGGAAGAAAGCTTAGTCCGTGATTTTGACGGAAGCGAAGCTTAAGAGGTTAATAACGTTGGTAGCCTAACAGTTTAACTTTTTTGCTATAAATCGGAGTGTTTGGCACCATTAACCTTGTCCTCACACTCACACCTTCACACTTTGACAAACAAATATTAATAATCTGTATTTTTCTTTTGCAGTGGACGTCGAAAATTGCTTGCCAGAAATAAAGCAAAACAATTTCAGATAAGTATTTCTTATTGTTCTGTGAATTATTTTCAGCAGCTTTGT
>JAWZYV010000769.1:0-18703 GCA_038373885.1 Cheiracanthium punctorium | reverse complement strand
CTTGAGCGTGTGATCTAAAGTGTCTGGTTTTCAAAATATCATCACATTATGACCCATACAACATCCTGTACAGGCCTCTGAGTTGGGGAAGTTTAGTTTGGACAACCCTGTACTTCTAAAAATGCAGGCTGATTATAGAGCACATTTGGCAGTAAAAAAGTGTTTGTTATGAGCTGAGAAATACAATTCCATTCTAGTAAAGTAAATAAATTTAGGAAAATAAAATAAAAATTAATAATAGCTGGCCAAAATGTTGGCTTAGCGAATGAAATTTCTTTTAAAAATAGAATTTGTTTTAAAGTATATAAATAACAATACGAGTCATATTTGTACCTGAAGCTATCATCAGTGGCTTTAAGGTCAACCAAGCAGACAGACTCTGGTTTTCCAAGTTATAATTAATAATAATGATACTTTCAACATGCTGCAGGAAGACATACAATTACTAACTTGATAACAATACAAAAACATTCAATGAATTACAGTTAATAGATACAGAAACAGCTTTCTTCAATAATATTTGAAAGAGTGAAACCTGCTTCAAAATATACTAAAGAGATTAAAGAAAGCTCAAGGGCTGACTTAGAAAGGTATAAAACTACACTCTATTTACACAAAGCAAAAGCAGTTTTAATAGACATATATATATATATATATATATTTAGAAATGTGATGTTCAGTCTAAGTTAAAAGAACTACTCATATAAAAATTTTATAAGTAACAAGCAAATTCTTCAGAAGCAAACACATTTGCCATATGTTGAAAATTAAAGTATAAACAATGATTTGCACATTTATTAATTTTAATACACACTCGCAAATGATCAAAGGAACTGTAAAATTCTGTAATATTAAAATCAATTAACAATATTTTTGTAATAGTAATATCAATTAACACACAGTATATTAGGCCGCTTGAAATCCAACACTAATCAGAAAGTATGATAAAAATTAATAGTTTTATATACTTATGTAAGAGTTGTTTTCCTGAAATGTCAGCTATACCAGGGCTGGAAAAAAGATGCAATAATAAAGAATTTGTGTTTTATTAATAATGTAAATATTGACTAGAAGAGCAATGTAAGTAACACAATCAATAACTATAATTTAGAGAACACTTTAAATTCAGAGAAAAATAATGCTTTTTCTTAATATGGCATACCTGCTAAGGATGTCATTAATACTAAAAGACTGAAATCTGGATGCCTACAATTCGGAAATCTCCATAATCCACACTACTTTTAAGATGCAAATATTTAATTTTGTTTACTATTTAAGTTATATTATGATGTATTTGAAGTATGAGTAACCTTGACTACAAAAATTTTACTTTATTTCTTGCTTTTGGTAGTTTTCCCATTGTTTGCATATTTTTCTGGTAGCAAGTGTTATAAATACTACAAAAGACATTTTTGAAACTAAATAATATATGAGTATATACTGTTGATCAATAATATTATCTTACTTTATAGATTAAGGAGAAAATTAAAAAAACAAAGGCCTATTATTTGCATGGTGTGCAAACTTTAGGTTCCCACCCAGTACATATGAATTTCAAAAGAAAAATAATAATGTCTAAAAAGAATGTATCAACATTTTGAAAAACAGTGATTGTGGTGGCGGACAGAGAGGAAAGTAATTATGTACTTTATTTTTTTTTTTTTTGTTATGCGCCAACAATAAATAAATAAATAAATAAAAGTAACTGAATAGTGAACTTTTTATCGGCCAGTTGACCAAAATTTACAGCTGAAATTTTAATTATCAAATAGATTTTTTTTCCGCAGTTCTCCACCCGAACTGTTGGTACTTAAGTCTAGATTCATTTTTGCAGTATTTAACTTATGAGCATTAAACAGAAAAGAATGTGTTAAGTATTTTCAGACATGCCACAGCTCTTCAGAGAAAAAGGCTGAAAATTTCGGGCAACGTTATCGTTGCTAGAGAAACTATAAAATCTATCACCATACTTAAATCACACAGCTTTTAAGAGATTTTTATAAATAAATGTCACACTTTATTATTTTAAAATTTGAAGATTGAGACGTATCAAAACATCAGATTGGCTGTGTAAACTAGTTATATGAATTTCAAATTTTAATAACTAAACATTAAGAGTACATTTATAGAAGAAAATTACACAATAAGAAAAGGCACTTGGATTCGCAAACAAAACATATTTAATTTCAAAGTTACAATTACATTGTTAAAGTTAACCTAAAATCACATTTGAATTCAACTAAAACACAACTTATATTAATTTTTAAATTATTACTAAAATTGAAGACTACATTTTTAGTAGAAAATCAGGACACTTAGCAAAAAGTTTTAAGGTAAGAAGCTTTTTTAACTGCAACAGTGCAGCAAAAGTTATGTTGCAATCCTTAAATGAAACAAAGATTGAAAAAAAAAAAAAAAAAAAAAAAAATTATGGTTCTTTAATTGTTCTAATGAGGCCATTTAAAAAAATATTTGGATGATATAATGCCCAGTTCAAATATGTTTTCAGTCGTCAACCAACCCCCCCCCCCCCCCCATATGCATGTCCGAAAATTTTCATGCATATTTGCATCGATCCCAGGAATGATAAAATTTAATGCTGAAAAGGCAGAATTCCGCTATTAGGTGGAAAAGTAGCATGTCTGGTATTTTTGAGTCATGTTCATGTGCAAATATAGTTTCACTCATCTAAAAGGATAAAGAGTTTTCAGCAGAAACTACAAATGTGGGTACAATGAAGATAAATTCCACAAACTTGGAGACTTCATTCATGACCTCATCAATCATAACCAACTCTACTTGCTGAGTTCTGGCAGATATCAAATGGTGACATCAACTTTAAGGAATCATAAAATAATTCTTTAAATATGCACTGCAGTTTAGCCACTGACTGACATTGGAATGCAAAGTTGTTTTACCATAACAGTTTTAAAGTTACTTTGAAACTTAAGTTATAACTATAGTAATGCTTTAAATTTAGAATAGAGAGAGAGTATGAATTGCATGGTTCAGTTTATCTCCTCATAACAGGGAAAGCACCCCTGCCCTCTGCAGCACATGACTGATGTCTAAACAGGTCAATCAATAAATTATACAAGTGAAACTGACAAAGAAAAAATAAGGATTTCAGGGAAAATATTTTGTTTACCTAAGCAATGCTTAAAGCTACGTGATAGTGCAGATTTTGTGCTTGGACTGTAGTGCAAAGCATGCTGTTGGAATCTTCTGCTGGGAACAGCTTTAGTATGGTCCCTTTTTGGCGATTTTTTGATTTGGCGACAAAATCTTGTCGCCAACCCAAGTTTGCCTTGCCGATGCCAATTGTAAACAATATGGCGGATCGGATGGCGCTGGTTCCGAGATAATTGATCGTCGCCGTTAATTTTGCTATGATTTATTTTAATGGCTTTTAAATATTTTTATGAAAGAAAATTAAACAGATAACAAGCTTACATGTACATATAGATTCGGTTTAATAAAATTTAATAACTTTCCTTTTTGTGTGAGGGGGGGCTGTGCCCCCCCCTTTCTCTTTTTAGTAGATTAAATTAAACAATGCAAACAAATAATATTCTAAAGGCAATACCTCACAAAAATAACAAATAAAAAAGACAAAAAAATTAAAATACATTTTAGCATTCTGACGAAAGACTATGTAAGCAAAATAAACAACTAATTCAAATCGTAACGAACAATGCTTATCTCATACCTTAATTAAAATCGCGGCTCAGGTACGGCAGCCGCCCTGCGGCGCGAAACAAGCATGCCAAGCACTGCCAATGCTATGCGCATGAGGATGCGCGTAAGCACCTGCTGCTTGGCAATGTTTATGGCGCTATCTCGATTGGATTAAGGTTTACTGTACTCAGAAAGGGAGAAAGAAAAGTTGATTTTCCCGATGTGCGTGAATGGAATAAAGACTGGGGATTATTCTTCTGGGTGAAATTTGTTCGAGGTCGAGGTTTTGGTTTTCGTTTGTGCGGATGGAGTGAAGACAGGGGACGATGATTCTTCTGGGCTGTTCTTTGTGTAAAGAAATGATTTCGAGGTTTTCGTTTAAGAACAGATCATTTAAGGCGCATGTACCTTTTACGAATTCGAAGTTTAAAGAGGATTTTTTTTTTAAATATTTGAATAAAGAAATTTAAATATAATATTAAAGATGAGAAGATGTAAATATGAATTATTATTTAACGTATTATTTTAAGAGGCGTGACCTTTGTACGAATTCAGATATTAAAGATGAGTAGATGTAAATATGAATTATTATTTAACGTATTATTTTAAGAGGCGTGACCTGTGTACAAATTCAGTCCATAGGAAATTGATTCAAGAAGGTTTTCCATTTAACATCTGAATAAATGAATTATGCACCGTGTCTACTCGTGTAAAAGTCGCGCTTCTTTTTTTGCCACTTTTTTCATAGTGAAAGTGTAGGTACTACTATTATGTGAGGAAGTTTACTATATAATATTGCACTCTCTAATGCTGGAAAATTACTGGTATTACCGTGTTTACTTGTGTAACATACAACGAATCACGGAAAAAAGCGCACCCGGAAAAAACGCATAGTATTGAATGGACTTTTTTTTTTGGGGGGGGGGTGAGAGGGACTTAAGCATTCTTTGTTTTCTAATACACATGAGGAAGGTATTTAATTGGATCTTATGCCTAAATTTCTTTGGTTTTGGAGTAAAGGAGTACATTTTAATGCAGTTCAGTAGGTCTGGGAGAGGAGATAACCTTCTTCAGAAATCTATTGTTTTTCTACCAAAATTTTATTTTTAACATTTGTTTGACAGGTCATTTTAACCGTTCCATTTAAAAGACGAAAAGGAACTCCAGTCTGTGTCTTGACAAAATATTTTTTTAAAGTTCACTGTCAGGGTTGCTTAATGTATACAAGGTTAATTTTTAACCGCTTGATTTAAACAATTCTCCGCATTCCCAATCTGTTGTACTCATTTTAAATTCTTTCTAAATATTAGGGTTTCCTTAAAATATTTTTTTAATGAAATACAAACTATTTTATGCAAAAAGTTTTATTTGGTGAACAAAAGTGATTAACATTTTCCCTTTTCTTAATTGAGTAATTCTCACAGTTACATCAAGTTATAAAAATCGTTATGAAACATTTGCTGCATCTTTTTTTTTTTTTTTTTTTTTTTTTTTTTCTTGCTCTATTTTCTTCATACTCGTGTAAAAGTCGCGCAATATTCGATAATTTATCCATCTAATTTTGTTAGATATCGTCATTCTTGCGTATTTCAGAAAGGTTTTAATTTTAAAGTTTAATAAGTTTTGTGAAGAGTAACAGTTTAGAGGATATAAATTTATCTTATAAAGCTTTAAAAAATGTTTTTTGACATTTTACATTATGGTATAAATACTCTTTACGAATTTCATGACAATTTGGTAAACGGCTGAAGTGTCTAGCTCTAGATTTCTGACCTACCGCGCATATGTTTTCACCAGACGCTTCAGAACCCCTCAAAAGTCCTCTGTCCAAGGCATACCTTATTTAAGCAGACAGCCTCCGTGTAGATCTGTCTTAACCCTTTAACGTGCAGTGTTCCCGCTTTGGGAACACCAAACTCTGACGTTTTGACTGTTGCCAGTCACGAAGAATAGATTTATGATTTCTATAAAAATAGTTGCGGGTGACATAGCTCCAAGAGAATCCTTTACTTTTTAGCACGACATTTCCCGCAAAAAAGGTATCACGATTATTTTTAACAGCACTGACATCTGCTGAAAAATGGAAGGATGCGAGAACAGCTGGATAGATTGCCTAGTGCTGAAAAAAGGGCAGCCGTTGCCGTCGCTCGACTTAACTACCAGCAAGATGGCGGACGGTCGAAACGTTCATCGCGTGCCACAGATCTAGAGACCCCTTTTTGACGCAGCTGGCTGTGCGGCACAGCCAGCTGCGCCAAAAAAGGGTCTCTAGATCTGTGGCACGCGATGAACGTTTCGACCGTCCGCCATCTTGCTGGTAGTTAAGTCGAGCGATGGCAACGGCTGCCCTTTTTTCAGCATTGGGAAAGGGTTGCGCCTCAAAGGGTTAACCACAAAACAAACATAATTTTCATGATAATTTACACTGAAAGTAAGAAGTTTAATATTTTTTTATATTAAATAAAAATCATAAATCACTTCCAATCCATAATATAGAGGGTGCCTAAAAAACACTAACCTAGTGTTTTCTTAATTATATATCGACCTTAGGCATATGGAATTAATTATAAAGTTACTTTATGGTGCCGAATAAAAACGTCAGGAGATTAAATCTAAATAAATATACAAAAGACCTCTATGCATTAATGAAGTGATGTAGGAGTTTCAGTTTTTCTCATAGAAAGGCTTACAGATTCAGTGCAATATAGATTATGTTTGCCATATTGGAAAGAAGAGAAAAACAGGGAAATAATTAAATTAAGAATAAAAATCCAGCATAATACAAATATAAAAATAAAAATTACTATATAAAAATTCAGGTAGGAGCAAGTGCCTCCACGCTCTATGCTGCTGATGCCCATGGTTAAAAAACAAACCGTTACTGTTTAATTTTTTTGCTTAAATCGAACAGTCTTTAACGCTCTAAGTAAATTACTTTTTACAGGACGCGCCTCGACAGTTTCTGTATACCTCTAGAAATTGTTCAGTTGGCCATCGAGACCAACAATTAACTATTCTTGGAAATCTTTAATAAGTACCTCGAATTAGGCACATTCCCTCCAGTATGGAAAAGGGCAAGTTTGGTTCTCTTTAACAAGGAAGGAAAAGACAGTTCGGACCCATCGAGCTATCGACCGATTTGTCTCCTGTCGGCATGGAGCAAAATTCTAGACAGGCCTGTGGTAGAACGCCTCCAGCACCACCTCCATACAGGTGGTCACCTGGCGAAGACCCAATACGGGTTCACGCCGGGGACGGGTGCGGAGGAAGACATCTCTGCCATTTATAAGTCAGTCGAGGTCAACGCGGCTCTGGGGAACGACACATGTCTGATTTCCTTAGACGTTAAAAGTGCCTTTAATAATGTATGGTGGCCTTCCATACTATACCTGTTGGGTCAGACAGGGTGCCCAAAGAATCTGTACAGGATGGTGAGTAGTTTCCTAACAATGAGGGAGGTAGTCTACCGTTCAGGAGGATCGGAGGTTGTCCATAGCTACAACAGAGGATGTCCGCAGGGATCCAACTCCGGACCCCTGCTATGGAACATCGTAGCGAACTCGGCTCTTAAGCTCAAGCTTCCTGTTGGAGTCTATCTGCAGGCTTATGCGGACGACTTCGTTGTGATAATTGATGCTCCCAACGCGCATCAGTGCAGCCGCAAGGCGACTGAAGCCCTCACTATCCTTCAGAAATGGAGCGAACTCCACAAATTGGAGTTCAGCCCAGCCAAAACGGTCGGGCTTCACGTACGACCCCTGCGTCGAATGGGGCGAGTGCGGCCTCCCCGCACTGCCCTGGTAATCCGTTTCGGGGGTAGTATAGTAAAATTTCAGTCAGAGCTGAAGGTGCTGGGAGTGGTGCTAAATCAAAAGATGAATTCCATGGCACACGTCGCACACCTCAAGCAACTGCTGGCGAGATACGTAGTGAGACTCCACAGCCTAACAAGGCCCGGCAACGGACTTAGCGGGACTGTGTTGAAGAACCTCTATAAACGTGGAATGGAGCGCGTAGCTCTTTATGCCTGCGGAGCCTGGTGGGATGGAGGAACAGAGCGAATGCGGACGCACCTAATGCAGGTGCAAAGGATTATACTGCTGGCGATAACAAAGTGTTACCGCACAACAAGCAGTGCCGCGCTCTGTGTCCTTGCTGGCCTCCTACCGCTAGACCTACAGGTGGAGAAAGAAGCGCTCATCTCGAGACTCCGAAAGCAGGGTCAATCGATCCAGTTCGGAGATACGAGAATAGAACCCTCCGAAGTAGAGGGCGAACTTCCGCGATGGGGGACACACCCGAGTAGGAGTCCGTTCATCAGCTGGGACACCCTGGGCCCACGGAGGAAGGGACTAGAGCTCTTCACGGATGGGTCTAGGCTCAATGGCAAAGTGGGATCAGGATACGTCCTGTATAGCGGTCAGAAGAGAATCTCGGACGGCCACTACAGGTTGTCGGACAACGGAAGTGTATTCCAGGCCGAACTCGTCGCGATCCTGAAAGGTCTGCAGGACCCACTCTGTCGTAGCACAGAAACCTTGGACGTCTATACGGACAGCCAGTCCTCACTCCAAGCTCTCTCAAGGCTGAACTGCAGAAATGCAATGGTTGCAGCTATCCACTCCGAAATCGGAGAAAGGCGGATCCGCTTCCACTGGGTGAAGGCACATGTCGGAACCTGGGGAAACGAGGAAGCCGATGCTCTGGCGAAGAGTGGAACACAGAAACCATCAGTAGATGAGAGAGTAAAGAGTTCGATAAGGAGCGTGAAGTACTCCATGAGGACTGAAGCCAGGAAACTGTGGCAGAAAAGGTGGGAAGAAGCAGAAGTCGGACGTTTTACACGTTACGATCTTTCCAACGGTGAGCGAAAAGAGAACTTGGAAAAGTAGGAAGGTGAACTGGGTCGTGACGGACCATGGTCCCTTCCCGGCCTATTTTCGACGGTTCTCCGTAAAGGAGACAAGGAATTGCAACTTCTGCCCCCTGACAAGTCCCGCCGACAGTCTGCACATCGTAGCCCAGTGCCCTGGGTTACAGGAACTGAGAAATCGGTTCTGCCCGCTACGTGCGGAGCGGAAAAGGGCGCGAGGCCCTGTCCCGCTTCCTCGACGCGCTAGGAGACTCACTAAGTTAACGGGCAACTTAGAGAAAAGAGTGAGCGCTTCCCCAAACCAGAGATAGCTGGTGGGGGATAGATACTTGGTGGTGCATGTATCGAACAAAGTCAAATACTGGTGGTGCATGTGTTTGCTTCTCGAATTTGCTAGGGAGTGCTGGTGGTGCATGTATCTCCCAAAGATGCCCGGCCAGTCGGCCGGCATCAAATACTGGGTGCTTATTTAGAAATACTGGTGGTGCATGTATTTCAAGGAAGGACCAATGAGTCCTTCCATGGTGGTGCATAAAGTTCGAAATACTGGTGGTGCATGTATTTCAGGAAAACTGCGGTTCTCGCGGTATTCCACCCCGCAAAAGGGTTCTTGCAGGCCATGCACAAGCATGGAGCAAAGAACTAACAGGTGAACCATGCCGAACGGAGGGCGAGCCCCTCCGACCGTGGTTGTGACCTCCTTCCTGTCAATGGACAGAAGAAACCTATGGTGTCTATGCTGCACGAGTATCGTGCTCTCTAAGGCTACTATAGGGGGGAGCTGACTTGCCCGGAATTTTGGTTCGAAAGTTGTGTCAGGCCGCCATATTGGATCGTACACCTATGTCATAAAATTTATATTTTGTGGTTGTTCAAGATCAATAAAAATGGTTGGATGTTGTGCAATAAACTGTTCAAACAGTACGGAAAAGGGTTATCGTCTTTTTAGATCTCCTGCAAATCCCCGACAGAAGAAAAAAATGGATTATAAATTGCAGAAGGGACAGTTGGAATCCAACTGCGAATTCAAGATTATGTGAAGTAAGTCTGAAATTATTTTAAAATGTAGTTTTAGTTTTGCAGTTATGTGTATAAATCTGTGATCTAACTATTTATTTTCCTTTAAATTATTATATTCATATATGTTATACGCTATTTTTTCTTGTGTTGTTACTGTTAGGGTTGCCGTAATTATTACCTTTTAAAAGCATGTAATATTTACGTTAATTTGACTACGATTTCATAAAACTAAATAGTACATACATTAAAACAATAATACAACAATATACATGGTCTATTAGTAAAGATTATTTAGATTTTGTCTTTTATAAGAACGTAAACATTCGTGATAAAACTGTCGCCAACCGACATTAGTTTTGATTTTGAAAAATTGTTTTTCTCTACTCTACTCGTTACTCTAAGTAAATACGACATTGTTATTGATATATTATCCTTCTACTAAAAAAATACAAGCATGTGTTAGCTTTTTCTTTCAATTATTACGGGATAAATGGATTGATCGTATCCCGCCAAACTTTGGCGGCATATAATCTACATCAAAATGAAATCAATACGCGATAGTTGTAATTTGTAATAAAATTGGTTTAACTTATCACTTGAATTATTCTTCTTAATAATTAAACTCACCGAATGACATTATAAAATGACGTATTTTAATTATAGTAAAAGTTAAATTCAACATTGGTAGTGTTTCTTTTGTGATATTTTAACAAAACTAGAAATGATGCATAAAATATTGTGCTTTGTACCTTCAAAAGTATATATATATACATACATTTCTAGTTTCACACAAAATGATTTGATACTTTTTCCCAATAATTGAATTGGCTTTGCTCTTCTGACAAATAAATAAAAATTGTATTTTACATGGCGTTCCTTGAATTCTATTTTTGCTTACTTTAGTGTTTCAAATATCTACCTCCTCTAATTGTTAATTTATGTATTAAAAACAATGTGTTTAAATTAGTTTACATGTTTAAAGAAAATTGTGTCTGTATTGCTCGTTTAAAGGAAAACTGGATACCTTTCCTATTTAATATCTCTAGTGTTATTTGA
This sequence comes from Cheiracanthium punctorium, assembly GCA_038373885.1. Lineage (NCBI taxonomy): Eukaryota > Metazoa > Arthropoda > Arachnida > Araneae > Cheiracanthiidae > Cheiracanthium > Cheiracanthium punctorium. The sequence continues at coordinate 8,076 of JAWZYV010000769.1, read as the reverse complement.
CAGTGCATAATTGAAAAAAATTATTGTTGTCTCATAATTTATTTAAATGACTTTGGGCCAAAGCCCCTAGATTCTCTACGGTTGTTTTTCATATGAGGGGTTCGACCCCTAATAAGGCTTATTCGTCAAACAGGCATAATTTCCACTGACAAAAGCCTAAGATTTGATCAAATGCTACTGAAAGACACATTGCTTAGTTATTGCATGTTCCTTAGAACATAAAAATTTAAATGTTACACTATTTTTAATTGTGTAAAACCTATAAAACACCTTGCATATTTGCCATCCAAGGCGATTTTTCATAATTTGGCGACTTACGTATACGCTTAGTTCATAACTATTTCTAAGAAAACAGTGCTTCATATGTTTTTTTGATAAAATGTGTGGAACAGCTAGAATATCTTGCTATCAATGGTGATTTATCATTATTTGGCAATTTACATATGCTCATAACCGATAATTATTGTTCATGTAAGGTTGCCGTGAAAACAATGATCCATACATTCATATACATAAGGCTTTGCAGATTGACTTATTTAGCATTGCGAAATGTATCATCTCGTTGGGCTGTCAAATATCCCAGCTGTACGAAAACTGGTATAATGGCATAGTTAATGCCGCTAAATATTTCTACAGGTGTCAAATACACAGGCTGTTCTAACTGGCATTGCTATTATCTGATCTGCATTTGAATTATTTTTTATTTTGAAAATGCAGGGTGTTAGCATTTTGGAACGCACACAATATTTAGATTCACCTTGCTTGGGGAGACAGCCGTGGTCCTACCTGATGCCAAAATTGTGCTTTTTAAATTAGTTATTCTGTATTAGATAAAGGAATAATCATTAATTTTAAACCCTGTTATCTGGGAGAACTTACTATTTGAAAATTGTGAATATTAAGTAACACACTTTGACTTATTTATTTCACCTATTTTTTTTTTTTTTATTTGGCACAAAATTGGTGTAATTCTACTTGATGTTTGTCAATTTCACAGTACTGTGCATACTTGGAATTCCTTTGTTGCAAAGGCATGAATAATTTTATGCTGGAGCAAATTGCTAAACCTGGCAACCATTATGCTTATTTTTTCAGTTTTTTATTAATATCTTCTAAAAAAATTCAAATTTTGAAATTTAAGTCAGCTTATCGACTTCCCTGAAATTTTCCGAATCTGTGGACACCTTTGTCAAAACACAAATCCCCACAGTTTTGGTAGAGATAGCATGACTTTTGACAGTGGCAGTTACTCTTTTTTAGAATAGAGAGAGAAGATGTGCAAATAATTTAACTCAGTGATAAATGCTATTTTCAAAATGAAAAAGTACCAAAAATTATCATAAATCAAAAACCGTGTTTCTCTAGTTCATTCGTTAACAGTGTGTTTACCGCTCCGGAAAGTCTGGAAAAAGGGTCCGGAAAGTCTGGAAAAAGGGTCCGGAAAGTCTGGAATAAACCGGGAATTTGGATAATGGGTCCGGAAAATTCAATAAAAGAATCATTTTTTTTTCTGTTTTGTGTCCTTTTTTTTTTACGCTTTCTCTCTAATTGTCAGACTGGAAACAAAAAGCAACTGTAACACATTTTTCGAACCGCGAAAGCATCTAACGATGTGTTTGTATAAGGAGGGAAAAATGGGGGCTCATCAATCGTGACGGGAGGGTAAAAGACAAATTAGCTTACTTGGTAACTTACGGCTTAGGACCCTATTTCCTAGAACAGTTAGTTAATTCTATCAGAAAGTGCGACTACTTCTGTTTCTCAATTGATGAAAGCTTAATCCTGTATACTTCAGTTAAAATTGATTTCAAGAAGTTTTACAAATATGCAAATATAAAGACAAGGGAGGGGTCATTGTGCAATTTCCCAAAGTAAAATGCACTGGTCAGGAATTTTTTTCCCGGGACTTCCCAAAAGTCCGGAAATTGACTTTCAGAAATTTGGTAGACATCCTGCTTAACAACCTTCTAAAAGTGATGCAATATAACACTGTCTCCGTAATTTAGTAACACATGGAAAATATTTTGTTTGTACTGATATATCACTATGATCATGATTTTCAAAAATTACAATTTTTTTTCCTTTTCTCTATCTTTTTTCTTTCTTTCTACCTGCATAACCCTCTCTTGAGCAATTTTTTTTTTATCATTCATGTAGAATTTGCTAGCCACATCCATAAAGTAACTGACAAGATAAAATGACTTTAAATACCTATACTTGTAAAGTAATTAAAAAAAATTGTCAGACATTAAAGGATTTTGAAGCATTAAATGCCATGTTGTAACTCGGGGGCCACCTGTGCTGTAACGTCTACTCACATTACCATCATCTTGGAATCGTTGCCAAAGCCTGGAGATGACACTCTGGGCGATTCCAAGTTCCTCGGATACTTCCAGCTGGGTACGTCCACATTCCAGTCGTCCGATAATTCTGCCACGTAAAACATCATCCAAATACCTCCTTTGTGCCATAACTATGTGGTTTTTGCACTGAAAGGCTTTCACAGCGCTTGTGAACAATTTTACTTCTTTGCCACCATTCCTTATATGCCCCTCTCTTACACTCTCGTCATTGTGACGTACCATCCACGCCATCTGGTGGTTTCCTATAATTTGCATATTCTTCTTCAAGATGTGTGTGATCATTCCACAGGTGAAATTTTTATTTTAGAGATCAATTTCTGTGTGATTCTGAATTATCCTTAATTTATGGACATGAGTGTATATATATAAATATAGCAAAAATTTACGGGCAACAAACTTTACTTGGGGGCAACCAAAATAATTGTAGTGATTGCTCGAGAGGCAACCAAAAAAATCACAAGATTCTACCCTTGGCCAAGAGTCACAATAAGCATAAAATATTTGGCACAAATTTAATGTTTTGAAAGTTAATGCTGTTCCAATGAAATGTAAATTCGTGTTTTATAAACTTTTTCTTTCTTTGTTGGTTGAGGGGAATCAGTAATTTATATTAATATCAAGGCTTTGCAGAAATATGTGTTTGTTAATTGTTCTTCAAAGAATATTTTGTCTTAAAAACGAAACCTTTGCATAATTCTTTCTATGAAAAGCAGAGCCTTCACAAATCAGTGTTTATTTTCAAAGTTATTCTTCTTGGGTCTTGGAATGGATCCCTCATGTAAGTCAAGAATCTACTGTATTTTAAAATTCCATTAATATATCCCTTAAAATGTTTTATTAGTTCAATTATTGATGGTAGTTTCATAACATTTTTTAATGTAGTATTAAGTTATCTGGAAATTTCATGCTGTTTTCAAACGAAAGCGGATTGAAATGAAAAATTTTCACGAATTTGACTGCGGTACCATCTTTTGCGATAATATGTTATTTGTTTTCAATCATTCTGATGTACCAAGACCTGTCCTTAAGCAACCTACAAAAATTAGCATACTTTTTGTATAACACATAACCCAATAATTTATTTAATTTTTACAAAATAAAAATTTTTTGAGTGATATTCTCCTAATTGTGTATTATTTTAAATGTTATTATAATTCTTTTTTTTTTTTTTTTTTAGGTTGATGAAAATGCTCCTGAATTGAATCAACAAACACTGATAAATGAAAATGAAATTTTGAGAAAAAAGGTCAAAGATTTAGAGGAGAAATTAAAAGCAGCAGATGCACGAATTCTGGCATTAGAGAGCAAAGTAAAAAGCTTTTTGACTGAAGAGCAAATAAAATACTTGGGCGAGAATCGAAATGCTATTACAAAGTGGTCTAAAGATAATTTAGTGAAGGGTTTAAAACTTCGCTTTGCTTTAGGGAAACATGGCTATGAGTACCTACGGAGCACAGGTTATCCGGCACCAGCATACAGTACGTTGAATCGCCGAACACAAAGTCTTCAATTTGACTTTGGAATTTTGCACAACATTGCTACGCTTCTCCAGACCAAAATGTTGTGCATGAGTATACTTGACAAGATTTGCTGTCTGTCCATTGATGAAATGAAGATCACAAGTGGTCCAGATTTTGATACATCATCAAGATCATTTTTGGGCGAGGCTACCTTGGGGAGAGAAGTCACTGCAACTCACTACCTGGTAGTGCTACTTCGCGGTTTGAAATCCCCATGGAAGCAAGTTATTGCTCATGAGTTAACAGGCCCATCCACAACTGGAGAAGCCATGTTTTCTCTTGTGAGCAATGTTATTGCTCTTGCAAAAAATCTTGGTCTAAAAGTGGCAGCAACTGTGTCAGATATGGGGTCATCTAACACAGCTCTATGGAAAAAAGCTGGTGTGTCTGTAACAAGACATAGCCGTCAGACATCAAGTGTCATTAATGGAGAAGCGGCGATTCAACATTAATGGAGAAGAAATGGAGATGTTCACTCTTCATAATACATCAAGTCATCGACTCTCCAGTCTGCATCCATACTATGGTTTTTAATCCTAAAAATTTTTTTAAACTCTTCTGGACCACTTCGTGACATTCAAGTTACTCTTTCTTGTCAATAACATCCTCAAGCTGCCCGCTGCAAAAGTGCATTCATCTTTTGAAATTTTTCAACTGCATCTCTTGTATCATTCTTTCCTTGAATGAATCATGGACGTTAATGATCACTCTTCATAAGATAACAAGTCATCGGCACTGTAGTCTGCATCTATACTGTGGTTTTTAATTTAAAAAATATTATTTAAGTCTTCTGCACCACTTCGTGACATTCAAGTTACTCTTTCCTGTCTATAACACCTTGAAACTGCCCTATGCATAAAGAAAAACACCCAGTCTTTATGTGATTCTTCTGATTTGACCTCCAAGCTGCCCGCTGCAAGAGCACATTCATCTTTTGAAATTTTTCAACTGCATCTCTTGTATCATTCTTTGCATGAATGAATCATGGACATTACTGCTCACTCTTCATAATACACAGAGTCATTGACTCTGCTGTCTGCGTGCATACTATGGTTTTTAATTTAAAAAAAAAATGTTTTAAAGTCTTCTGGACTATACATCGTGAAACTGCCTTATGCACAAAGAAAAGCATCCAGTCTTTATGCGATTCTTCTGATTTGACCTCGAATCTTCCTGCTGCAAGAGCACATTTATTTTTTGAAATTTTTCAACGTCATCTCTTGTATCATTTTTTTCATGAATGAATCATGGACATTACTGCTCACTCTTCATAATACACAGAGTCATTGACTCTGCTGTCTGCGTGCATACTATGGTTTTTAATTTAAAAAAAATGTTTTAAAAGTCTTCTGGACAATTTCATGACATTCAAGTTGCTCTTTCTTGTCTGTCATCCTGAAACTGCCTTATGCATAAAGAAAAACATCCAGTCTTTATGTGATTCTTCTGATTTGACCTTGAAGCTGCTCCTTGCAAGAGCACATACACTTTTGAAAATTTTCAACTGCATCTTTTGTATGGTTCTTTCCATGAATGATTTACATACTATTTATTTTTGTAGTTTGCTCTTCATAATACCTTTTGCCACTGTCTCATCGACTCGGCTCACTGTATACATACAGTAGTTTTAACTCTAAAAATATTTCATTTAACAAGTCTTAGACTATTTTGTACCATTCAAGTTGATCTGTTTTTTGTCTATAACAACATTCTTCTGCATACAAAGAAACGCCCAGTCTGAATATAATCAATATGTAATTTATCCTTTCATAAATGTCCCAAGGACTTGTTTATCTGCCATCGTTATCATTATACATATTCCTAAGATACCTGCAGTGCTGTCTTCTTCATGGGCACAATCATCATTTGAATTTTTCGAATTGCATTCCTTATTTCATTGGTTTCATGAATGATTAATGGACTACTGATTTTTCATCCTGTGAAATTTTTTCATGACATTCAAGTTTTATATGTTATTTTGTCTATAAAACACATCCTGATAAAACCCTCTGCGTACAGAAGAATTTCTAGTGTGGTCAGTTTGTTAACGAATCACCCTGTATGTATATATTTCTACTTCCATGTGCTTCTTATTTATTCGTAGTCATATTATCAAAGGTGAGTCAAAGTAAGTTATATCTAATTTCCTTTTAAACTTTTTGTTCATGTGTGTTTTCTGTATTTCAGGTTCACTACTGATCCTGTTCTTTTCTACAGCTACTCTAGATTTATGAGGAGTACTCAATGCGTTTGTTGGAAAGGTGGCAAGATGAATTATGTGCGCATTAAATTGATGCTTCTTAAAGTCATCTTGGTAGTCATTTAAAAGTTGTACAACTTGTATTTTGTATCTTGTATTTTAAAATAAAGATTTTGATTGCATTTGTCAATTAGCCTCTTTCTTGTCTATTTCCTCCCCCCACACCTTGATTTCTTTTTTTCATTTTATGTGGATGAATAAATTGAAAAACGATGTTTATTTGTTCATTGATCTTGGCTACTGTTGTAGTATAAATATTAAAGATTATATATTTATTTTCCATATTACAAGTTTTTCAAATAAATATTGTGTGATCTTGGGTTCAAATTTCAGATATTCCAAAATAGAAAAATCACATTGGCATTTTATTTCTATCTATACAATTTTGAACCACAAGTTTTAAAATCTTTCCACAGTTTATTATGGAACTAGTGTAAAGGTTTTTCATATTCTCCCCTACTGCAAACAAAAATTGAGGAGGTAAACTGAATTGCCAAAATTTTTAAAGATCATATGAATGAAAATAAAATTAGCTACAAAATATATTTTTTTGCTGTCTGAACAAATGTTATTCAATTTTCCTAGCCTTTAAATCCAAATTCTACAAAGTAAAATAAGGATATAACATTTTCACTTTTTACACATTAATTTCTAAGAAAAGTTGTCATTCTTCATTTCGAGAATTTGACTATTCCTGCAGGCATCGGCAAAAATTAGAGAATGCAATGAAAACAGTCTGGACATATATGAATTAAAAATAGTTGAGTATTATGATAGGTTCTTGATTTTGTTATCTATTAAAACTGCAAACCAAATTTTATGTACTAAGTATTTAAAAATTGCAGAATAATAATCTCTACACATTAACAAATTTCTTCGTTGATTGAAATATTGCAACAGCTGAGGTTCAATAATGCGAAATTTGGGACGAGTTTTTTTAGCAAAAGAATTATTTGACCTATAAATTACGGTTATAAATAATGTTATTCATTATAAAATAACACTAGAAAGCTTTGCAGTTTTAAATTTTCATTAAATTAAATTTTAAAACAACTACAACTGAAAAAAATTAATAATTGTATAATTCAACAAAGTTTTCTCTGGTAGTAAATACTGCATATTTTCAACTATTTTAAATGTTTAAGAAGTTAAATCTTATTGAAACACCAATTATAAACACCTTTAAAAAAACAAAAAAATTACTATAAATTATCTCGAATATCCCCTTATGTTTATTACTTTTATGATTATTCAGTACTATTAATTTATTCTTGTATAATTAAAAAAAAACGGTTGCTGATTAAAGTTTAATAACTGTTATACAAATTTATTTTATGTATAGAAATTTAATAATCAGACCAAAATTCTTATATAAATTATATATATAAGTGTAACTATTAAATAAACTTTCTTAAAGTTTTACCAAGCCGATAAGGTAAATATGTTTAAAAAAAAAAAAAAAAAAAAGCGTAAAACACAAAACTGAGCGCGCAAACTGATATACAAAAAAGATTGTGAGCTCGTAACGAAAACGACGACAATAACGCGCCAAGCAAAACAACCCCCCGCTTCACCAGTTCGACCCAATATGGCCGATCGGCCGATCGGTTTTATAGTGCTCTCTGGTGTCCTGAGATCTCCTATTGGTGCGACGGTCGTTGTAGTGATGACGGGTGGACAGTGGGCCGGGCTCGTCCTGCCCCGCTGGTCTGGGTGCCAGCACTGCCTCCCCTAATGTGGGGAGCCGGGCAAGGGTTAAGCTTGGCGTTCAGTTCAGTGCGTTTCAGTACGCTAGTATGGGAAATGAATGTATTTTTCCGGATCGCTTTTCCGTACTGCGGGAGAACGTCTGTTCTTTGTACTTCTCCGCTTGAAAACCGCAGAATGACAAATGATAACCAATTATCCTTTGTTGGGTGACATGTAAAACGCT
>JAWZYV010000768.1:0-19871 GCA_038373885.1 Cheiracanthium punctorium | reverse complement strand
TTTCTTAAGAGTTCTAGAGAAGGTGGTAAATTGTTGTTTAATTTAAACTGCAGTTGCTAAAATATTTCTAATTCGTTTAAAAGTTTTGAGATTTAAAATTGTTGTTTGAAAACTGTGTGTAAATGTATGTTCGCCCATTGTTAAAAAATGGCTCAATGGGATAGAATGAAATTTGGAATTATATTGTATAGTAAGTTAATTGAAACAATAGATACCAAAATTGTTTTAAACAATTCATAGACTTTGAAATTTTGAAAAAATCGCTTTAAAAGTTTGCTCTGGCATCCATCAAAAATGGATTAAGAGAACAGAATGAAATTAGGCCATATGATGGGGTAACAAAGCATCATCAAAATTTTTAAAAGATTTGAATAAATTGAAAGGGTTTGCAAAAGTTGCATTGTATTTTTCTTTTCTTTTTTAGGGGGCGGGGAGAGAGGGGAGGGCATCACTTTAAGACATCTGGAGGTAATACAATAGGTGGCTGTTCGACTTAAACAAATTACGTCGATTTCTTTTTTTTTTTTTTATTATTATAATAATTTTTTTTAGAAAATTCTGCAAAAATTTTACAGGCATAATATTAAAATTTCTAAAGTTAATAGAACAAAATTCAGGTACTATCGATGAGATTGAGTTAAATAACATTATATATATATATATATAGTATATTATTTTGAGAAAATTTTGTGTGACCACTTCGTGAAAACAACTATAGTGGTCAGACAAAAGGGAATGAAATATTTTGTTAAATAGTAGGCGGTTAGTAAATTAAAATTTCAGGTTTTTAATTTTCTACAAATTTGAATTATTTTTGAGGTATGACGTAAACTTTGATAAAGTTTTTCGCGCATCAAGTAAAATCATCAAAATATAATTCAATAGGACGTTGCAGTGTTAAATATCGGCTACTTGCTATCACAAAGAAATTTCCAGATATTCTCTTTTCAGTTTAATATTCATTACTAGCATCTTCTTTTGCAACTTTAAATGACTTCTTGATGTAGGAAGCTCATGCACTAAAAGAAAACGTTAATTTTGAATGTAAAATATTTTCTCTATTGACAGTTTGTCTCAGTAATTTACTCTCTAACCTGTAATCTTTGAACAATACACAAGAGTTATAACTTTGCTTTCTATATTTCTGCCAGTATGTTAATTCTATTTTTTGTACTACTACAATGCAAACGAAATTTCGCGCGATTAGTAAAAACCCATCAATGACGCATGGATACATCAACTAGTAAAGTTATATAGAATGATATTCTTCGGAAAATTTTTAACAATTCTTTTACTAATACGAAATGTATTTTTCAAATTCGAGCCAAAATGCCGCCCCTAAAATTTGCCGCCCCGGACAGGGGTCCGGTTTGTCCGGCCCTAGGGCCGCCCCTGTATACATAAATATATACTGATAAATCATTCATTATTCTAATAATTTAAAACCGAAAAGCTAACAAGATGAATCAGAATGAATTATGATGAATCAAAATAAAATCTTGCACTTATAAAAAGAAAGCCAGTAAACATAAGCCATGGTTGGTAAGTAATAAACTGAAGGTCAGAATTTATTACAGAGAACGTGCATGTTAAAACGGTGTGATAGGATATTCTTTTTTAGGGTGATCTTGGTAGGTGAGAGATGGTACTTAAAATTTTCGCAATTGCTACAATTTGTTGCGGAATGACTAGTTCTGGTCCTTGTCCTAAGAATACAAACAAATTGAACATACAGTTTGTGGAATTAGTAATTAATTAATTAAACCTGGTAAATTAATAATTCATTAATTAAACTATTTCTCTATTTTATTATGTTCAGGAGAATTTTTAAATCTCGTGCATTTTTAAAGTCTCCCCTTTTAAAGGTGAGAAGGTAAAGGCAAACACTCCCCCCCCATTCTTTAAAAAAAAATTGTGATCAATTTCAGTTAATTAAAGGCACATGGCTCTAATCTACTAAATACACTGCTGGCCATCGTAAATGCAACACCCTGAAGGAAGCATGCAAATAATATGAAATTTACAACATGCATTAGCTGAGGTGAGATATGCAAATGATTAGAATTTCAGCGCAGACGCACATCAAGCGCGCCTGTGGCGCCACCTCAAAGCGCTATTTAAGGCTTGGAGATTTCGACGGTTTCAAGTACAGCAATTGTGTTTTTCTTGCTTTTTTTTTCAAAAAAACGATAAATTATGCCTCGTAGGAAACAACGATCATCTTTTGATCAAGTATCCGAGTTTGACAGAGGAAGGATAGTGGCATACCGAGATTGTGGGTTATCTTTCAGGGAAATCGGTCGTCGTATTGGACGAAACCAAACAACTGTGATGCGGATATGTGATCGTTGGGTGCAGGAGGGTACGACGGACAGACGTGATCGACCGCATCGACCTCAGTGCACCACGTCACGTGATGACAGGCAGATTGTACGCATGGCAGTGACGGACCGCTCAGTCACATCACGAACCATATCACAGCAGATTCAGTCTGTAACGCATCATCCAGTGTCTGCGCGTACCATTCGACGTCGTTTACAGCAGAATGGTCTGTCTGCAAGACGTCCGTTGCTTTGTCTACCTCTGACGCGGAACCACAGACGTCTCCGCCGCCAATGGTGCGATGAAAGAAGGATGTGGACGACAGAATGGAATGAAATTCTCTTTACTGACGAGTCACGCTTCTGTATGCAACACCACGACGGTCGGATTCGAGTCTGGAGACACCGTGGAGAGAGGATGCTGAACAGCTGCATTATGCACCGTCACACTGGTCCTGCACCGGGTATTATGGTATGGGGCGGTATCGGATATCTCTCTCGCACTCCTCTAGTACGCATTGCCGGTACTTTAACCAGCCAGCGCTACATCTCCGAGGTGTTGGAGCCAGTTGTCCTTTCTTACCTTCAGGGCTTGCCAACAGCCATATTTCAGCAGGATAATGCACGGCCACACGTGGCACGCATTGTCCAAGGGTTCTTCGTCAATCACCAGATTGAATTGCTTCCCTGGCCGGCGCGCTCTCCGGATCTTTCGCCGATAGAAAACATGTGGTCCATGGTTGCTCAACGACTGACCCAGAGTTCATCCCCAGCTGTCACACCAGATCAACTTTGGCAACGTGTGGAAGCTGCTTGGTCTGCTGTACCCCAAGAACACATTCAAAGTCTCTTTGAATCAATGCCGAGGCGTGTGGCAGCTGTGATCTCCAACAACGGCGGCTACTCTGGGTACTGATTTTGGCAGGAACCACGCTTCATAGAATGCTGTAAATTTAATCATTTGTTACTTGGTCAACATGTTATCTACACAATAAATTTTGTTGTGATATCTCTTGTTTTTCTTGGTGTTGCAATTTGGGTGGCCAGCAGTGTATTTTGATTTTAATTTGTATATGTTTTAATGTCATTTATATAATTTATTACTGTTTAGATCACTTAAAAACTAGGAAATAAAAATGATTTAAATACTCTAGCGGAGAAAAATCAAATGATTACGAGTTTGAATTTCATTCAAATTTAAATAAATCGTTTGAAATCAGTTGAGTTTCTATTTAACGCTAAAAATACCCTTTTAAATAATTTTGAATATTTTGTTTAAAAAAAAATCTCAATACAATGATTGTATCTTTCTCAACAGAATAATTGATATAAAAATGAATTTTTTAAACTGTGATAAAATATATTTATTACCGCACAGCTTTTAAATGTTTTTCTGGATATAATATTCTTGAATGTAAAATCTGTGCAGTACGAACCTCAATCTAAAAAAAAACCTGTTTGTTGCCTTAGGCGTTTTCCCGTACGCTATCTCCCATAGTCCCAATGTCTCCCAATGTCTTTGGTCCCCATTGTCCGGGGTATCTCCCCTATTTCTTTCTTGGAAGAGACACGGCTTTCATGACCTTGACAAGTAGCTTGACTAGCAAAAAGCAATTAATTCCTTTTTATTTAATGTTGTAAATTTCCCTGATTAATATGAAGATATATGTTCTCAAAATATAAAAAAGTGGCTCCTTTACTTCAAAAACAAAAGAATTTTGGGGCAGGCCAATATTTGATTAAATACCATTATCGTATTTACTACAAAACAAAATAAGTTCATGTCAATATTTAAATAAAAATTATTATTCTGAGGTGGGGGGGAGGATATTCTTTTTCTGGTTCGCGTTTTTACCGTTCGCGTTTTTTTCCGTTTAGCGTTTTTTCCGTTCGCGTTTTTTCCGTTCGCGTTTTTTCCTACATTCAAAAAATACCCATTATTTTGGGAGAATTTCTCATCAAAATGGCCAGATTTCTATACATGCGGTTAATTACTTTGCTGCTCATGGCTGCATGTAGCATCGGTTTTCGGATTTTTTCGAGTACACGAAACTGCCGGCCTCCCAATTTTATCCTTACAATTATATTTAAAATGAAAAACAAATGCACTTTTCAGTAAATGTTTATTTCAAAGTTTAATTGTTAACATTTTTTATTTTACAGAGTTTATTATTATTATTATTGGATAGTATTTAATGGATTGCAAAAGGCCACAATTAACTAGTAACTACGTCTTGTGAATTATTGTTGTACAAAAAATTACTCTAACCGATATCCAATACTGCATTCTCTCAAAATGTCATTTGAATATTTTTAATGGAATCTCAATGAAAAAATTATTAACATAATGAATGTTAAATATTTTAAAAACACGGTATTTTTTCTAAGCAAATACTCTAGAAAAAAAAAAAGTGCAAATTGAAAAATACCCCCCCCCCCTTCCGCCTACTAATACTTATATTTGTTCCGCCCTCCAAACTAGATTCAAAGCCCTACTTAACATTTCATCCTGGTTACGGCCCTGCCCTTCGAAAAGAAATAACCTTGATTTTGTTTTGTTAGAAATAAACATATTTTAGAATAGTGCATTTATTTTTTTTTTAATAAATAGATTATGAATTGCATTTATTTTGTACGATGGAATGTTTTAAGATGAATCATCTGATAGGCAGCGCAACTAAGTGCATTTACTGAAAATGATGTTGAAAGAATCGTGTTTTTAAAAATAAGTAATTGATCGCGTATTTAAGTGCGATTATCAATCAAAATCCATCCCAGATATTGTTGAAATCATCCTAGAACTAATTTTATAGTAAACTGTTGATTTAGGAAAATTTTAGGGTTTTGAAAGGAAGAACAAATTAATTTCAATAGAGATAGGTTTAAATTTTAACTTTCTTTCAATGAATGTCCTGTTTACGACCAGCTAGGGCCCTGGCCAATGAAAAAAGTGATGGCTCCACCTGTGAAATTTGTTATACTTTTTAATCTCTGTTTTACATTTTAGGAAGTCTTTCACGAGTGCGTATCTCAGAACTCAGAGCTAACTGCAACTCCCCATGCCCATAACATAAGATTTTGTGCCAACAGTAAGAAAGTCAACATTCATTTATTGAGTACTTTATGTTAAAATAGTAATATATAGTCAGGAAATGTTTTAAAACAATTTGAGGAGTGTTTATATGTGTCTGAAGTAACTGTGTATGCGTTTCAAAAAGTCCACATGTATTACCCGATCTCAGAACTTTTTTAGCTTTTCCTTATAAGTTCTTTAAAATTTTTAAAGTCAATCTTCTAAGAGTTTCTGCCATGTCCGAGGGGATAAGGCACTCAAAATGGTAGACGGCTGATCGCACGGCTGTCGATTCAATGGTCTGGAGTTTTGGTCGGTTTTCTCCAAATGTAACGGAAATACACGTTAGAAACCCCCCCCCCAAAAAAAAAACCACACTTTTTAGGCAGATACCCATCGTGCAAGTTTGACTTAATATACGCAATATATACTTCTAAGACAGCTCGTTTGGAGGCGGGGTCGCCGCGACTGGAGAAAGAGAGAGGAGAAAGCAAGAGGGGGTCTGGGTACTGGTTTTCGTGACGTCACAAGAAAGGATGGGATTTGGAACAGTTTGCATTGAGTTCAATGGAAGAAATGGAATTAATAATGCCAATAAATACGAGTAGCTTAATTTTTTATGACGCATTGAAATAGCATTTTCGTTTTACAACACTTTGTTCTTAAATAATAGTGAATCAACAATATTTTTTGTCAGAAATTAATGAAATAAATTGGTACTGAATTTAAAGCAGTTTCAGCATTGTATGCAGTATGTTTTGCATTTCGGGCTAGCAAATACATTCTAAATAATATAATGGTTACTCAATGTTATCATTTATCTAAAATAATATGTATATGGATTAAATTTATACGTTGTATAAGCGTAAAGTCATATTTTTAAGTAAGTAAATATATTTTTAAGTAAAAATAATAATTTTTATTAATTTTACTTAAAAACTGAAATACATTATTTAGTTTTGCTTCGTTTTAATAAGCTTTTTGAAAGAATTGATGTTAAAAATATCCAGATTCATAAATAGTCATCTCAAGCCATTTCGTGACGTCACAAGAGAGGATGGGATTTCAAAGAGTTTGTATTGAATTCTATGGAAGAAATCTGATCAATAATGTCAATAAATACTAGTAGCACGAGGAATATAATCAGAAATTTCCACAATTAATATTTTAAAAACTTGTACGATACATACTATATATAATTATGTTATACAGACTCCTAATGTCAAATTTTATTAGAAGAAATTAGCACAAAAAAAAGAAAATAAAAAGTAAAAGCTTTTATTACCCAAACCTTACAAATACCATAAAGTTTTTCATGAAAGCACTACAAGTGTTTGCTTTAGTTTTTTCTAGATAAGACTTTCAAATATCACATTGAGACATTTGAAATATACATAATTAAATATTTTTAAAAATTAGTGAGTATAACTCTTGAATATGTAAAACTGCCTAAATGCTCTCAGGGGTTTTCATGTAAAATATATTGCAGTAATACATATACTTTTTTGTTATTGTTGTTAGCATTGCAGTAATACATTTTCTTTTTTGAGTTAATTTCCAAATCTGTGTTCATACTTAATTTCAGAATTTTCAACAAATTCCGGTAAACCGTTTAGTTGGAAATATTTCTTTAATAAATACCTTCTATATTTTTGTTTTTCTAAGTATCCAGCAAATAGATTTCTCTCTATCTCTCTCTTTTTTTAAAAAAATAAATAAATCAACCATGAGATCCGCATTGAACCTTAAGCTACTTGGTATGTACAGTGGAAGGGGATCTGCGTTTAATTTATAATTAATGGTGAAATTTTCTTAACATAGAATTGCCATGAAACTCTTGATACATTTCTTAATTTCAAAAGAATTTATATTTTCCTTTGCATTATTTTTTTCGGTTTCCTCAATATCTTTTTCCTAAACGTTTTCTCTTCTTTTAGTAGGATCAGTTATTTCTTGTTTTTTGGTAATATCGGATATATAGGCTGGTAAGCTCGAAAAAATGCACGGGATAGCATTCGGTTCTAATTTATAATGCTTTCTTTTTACAGTTAAAAGTGCCCCATCTGATTTTAAAATAGCATCGTCTTTTAAAAGATCTTCATCTCGGAAATACTCAATACAAACATACGTATTTTTTCCTGGGGACCAATTTTTTCTTGGAATATTTTTAGTCCATTCGGCCCGCTTTTCTTCGTTTTTTGGGAAAAGTGAAAACATTTACATTTTCTCCTCTTTTGTAATTAGCTTTACTTACAGCCTGGGACGCAGCAAACGGAAGCATAATGATTGCTAGAACAAAAGAACAGAAATCAATAAAACTAACGCAAAATAAGGCAATTTTATATTTTTATGTAGTCTATAGCTTAATAACTATTATCAAGTATGTCGTATTAAGAATAGAGATTGCTGACTTACCATTAGTATCCATAAAAGGCACAAAACATCTTAGTTTCTTCTACTTTTCCGTATGATTCTAATGCTTTTAACGGAGAAAAGTCCATCCTCTCTTGTGACGTCACAACACCTCCACGCGTTCAGTACCCAGGCTCGCCTTGTAATTGTCTACTCTCCCCCTCCCTTCCCGGGGGGCGTTTTCCCAAACCCTCAAGACTTCACGCACTTGGCGAAAACAGGAGCGCGCCAACGATTTGGCGGAAGAGAGGAGTTACGCGAGCTTGTAGTCGCTATAAGGTTGCAGTGCTAGTAAGACCGCCTCAAGAATTTATGATGTAATAACAGGCGCGCTTTTCTGATGTGTTTAAAAAATGTAATTAGTTTAATATATTGGTAGAATATGAAAAGTATATAATATGATTGTATATATAAAACATTTATTTATAGATAAAATTTAACTTGTCGGCTCCGCAATTTTATCCTAGGCACTTTAAAATTGTTTATCGCATGCTCTTTTTGGCGCCATCTACTTTCTTTTGAGCGTAATTATCAGAATATGTTTATTGATCTATTGCATTTAATAAACATGTCTCCGATATATTTAAAGAATGTAATTTGTTAAATAATAAATGGTAGAGTAATAAATGTATATAATTATACATTCTGTATTATGTACATTTGTGTTTTTATCTGTAAAGCCATTCATTTACAGATAAAAACACAACTTAAATGCTTAAAACTTTTCTATAAGCACTTCAAAAAAATGCCTAATATTTTTAATTTGGTGCTACCGACGTTTTTTTTTTTAATTTTTTTTTTAACGGATTTGTCTTAGTAATAGTAGATTTCTTAATTTTCTGTTGTAAGTTTAATTTCTAGCTTCATATTGAAACATATAGTTATTTTTTCCTTATTATTTAAAACTGAGAACATGCAAAATAAGTCAATATTTCGTTATCAAGCGTAATGAATTCACCAAAAAATTTTTTAAACTAATCTTCAATAATAAACTATCATTTTTATATATTGAGAAATTTTACTGTGATGATTCCACTTTTTATCTATTTGATTGCCGCACAGCCAGCTGTCGTCAAAAAAGGGGTCTCTAGATCTGTGGCACGCGATGAACGTTACGATCGTCCGCCCTCTTGCTGGTAGTTAAGTCGAGCGATGGCAACGGCTGCCCTTTTTTCAGCATTGGGAAAGGGTTGCGCCTCAAAGGGTTAACGCCAAAAATGCTCGAATGTGCAGCGAACACTTCGAAGAAAGCCATTATATTGATGACTTACAAAACAGACTTTTAGGTCTGCCTATAAGAAAAATATTAAAAGATTCCTACACTTACCTTCTTTTAAATTGGAAGAAAAAACAAATCCTAGATCGGAAAGGCAAAAAAAAGAGGAAAGTTTCGGAAGATGCTTTCAGTAGACTAAGTATAATTTAAGTCCTAAGAAAATACGATCAGAAGATACAATAAATGATGATGATGAAGTAAACTTGAATGAAAGTTCAACGAAAGACAGTTGTAAAAACTGTGATGCACTGGAAGAAGAAATCAGCAGTTTAAAAATTGAGTTAGAGTGTGCAAGAAGGAAATTAACAATATTAAAAAATAAAAATCGTCGTTCATTTAAAATCATGGCACAGAAATTAAAAAGAACCCTTCTGTATAAAAAAAAAATAAAACATCTGAAATTGGAAAATTAAAAAGGAACGTATGCATCCTGGATAAAGAGAACAGAAAATTAAAGAATCTAAACGAAAAATCTTTTTACTTTATTAAAATATTATAGAAAGTACTTATATAATTGTTTTGCACCTTAAAAAATTAGTTAATAAATTAAAACAATAAAATTAACTATTTACATTAAATCTTTTTAAAAATATCAGCTTTAAGCATTATTAGAATCGACTTTACAGACGAAAAGAAAAAATTAGTTTTTGTGTTTTTATCGGCGATCTTCAATTGGTCTTTCATTTCAAAAAAAAAATTATCATCTTCAACACTTTTAATAAGACGGTGAAAAGTTTCTAGTCCTATTACAGCATCCGGAAAACTAAGAATTTCTGCAATCTCTTATTCAGTTTAGCTCATTTCTTAATTTTCTGTAACCTCATGAATTTCATGCACTGTTAGCATTTCACTGGCCAATGCCATACTTTTTCAGTCCTAAAAATTGATTTTTCAAACAGTAATAAGAAAGGGAAAAAAATTAAAAACAAAACAAAACAAAAAACGAAAGTCACATGTAAACACGCTCTGAATGTAAACTTAGAAGTGGAAAAAGACTTTTTAAGCAGGAAAGTGTTTGGAACGAAACTTTTTAAACGGGTTGTTTTCACATTGTAAGAATAGGAAAAAATAGGGAACCGCAAATAAGAACTTTTTAGGCGGGAATTTTTTAAATGGGTTTTACTGTATATTTTTTAACATTTAAAATTTAAACACACACACACACACATATATAAAGAAAGTTGGTGCATAATGTTTTATTTTGAATGATTCTTTTCTTTCTTTTTTTAGAAAACAATCCTATATTCATTACTTTATCTCAAAACAGAAAATCTGGTTTCTACTTGAATATATTTTTGAGAGCCTATGTATATTATATATTACTAATAGAAAGGGATTCACAGAAGCAATTGTTTTAATTTTTCCTAAAAATATATCACACTAAATCTAAAATGTCATAGATAACATTTTAAGTGAGAAAAATCTAATAAAAGTCATTGAGAAAACATTATCTCCACGACTTCTCCCCTGTCTTCACATCTCGCAGGCGATTGACCCAGCCCTTGTGATTCTATAGCCCTGATGAGAGGGTGGCTTTCGCAATGCACGTCTCTCTTCCGCCAAACCGTTGGCTCCCTCCTGTTTTCGCCAAGTGCGTGAAGTCTTGAGGGTTTGGGAAAACGCTCCCGGGGGCTCCGTTGGAGGCCACCTTCTGGATCTACTAATGTCCTATCTCACAAAGCCAAATTTTCCCTTACGCGAGAGGCCTGGGTACGCATTTCTCGTGTAAGTCAAGACACTAAAGTAATGTGGCTCGGACAATGAAATATTTTGTTATTTTTAATTCGATAATTACACAAAGAACCCGAAGCCATAAATTGGGTTGATAAGGCACTATGACGAAGATATTTTATACTATTTCAAATATGAATTTATACGGAATATTTGGACAGGTGGGTCTATTATAACCTGGGGGTAGTAATGACCATCTGAGATTTTAAAAAGATTTGAAATTTAAATTTACAAAAATATTAATAACAAACAAAATACACATACTTAAGTACCGTGTTTACTCGCGTAACAGTCGCACTTTTTTGCCAATTTTTCAGAGTGAAAGTCTACGTGCAAATGTTATGCAGGGTAAAATTTACAACTTGTTATTCTAACTAAAGCTGTTTTTTCTACTTCAAAACGGGGGTGCGACTATTACGTGAGTAAACACGGTATTATGTATTTCAAAAAAGAGATAAAAGAAAACAAATAAAATTTGATTTAGTAGATTAAAATATATTTATGGAAATGAAGCATACAATTTATGTAATTCTAAATACATACGGTGAAGGAAAATGCAGTTTTGTCCCCAAAGCTTGCGACGCCCATGGACCCAGTTGAATGTTTGAATATAAATACTCAGCTAAATCACAACCTAAAAAAATTCAAGTTTTGTCTTTCAGTGAGTTTTAGAATTTATCGTAAATTTAAATATTTTCCATATTATCTAAGTTTTCAGCTTCCATAACTAACACTGCTCCTTAACATTTTCATTTCCATCTACAGATAAAATTTGGAAACGTTTTTAACTAAGATTTGCGCAAAAGGTTTCAAAATCATCTAGAATGGAAATTTGATTCACCCCATCCATTACGGGAAGCTGTCGCTCTAATGGTCGGGAATTTAGTGTGTTTCACTCCATATGTAACACGAATGCGCCTTATAACCCCTTAAAAAGTTCCCCACCCAAGGCATCCCCCCACGGCTGACAGCCTTCGTGTATCTTTGTCTCTTAACCACAGTAACCAAGAATCCATTATACTACTGCAGAAATACTGGCAGCCTTATTTTTCTAGAACTTAGGAACACATTTCGAAAATTCCCTTAAAGAATCTAATAAATACTACCTAAAAATGTTTTTACTACTTTTGGTTTCATATACAGTGGGAATCTAGAAACATTCCTAGACAAATATACTGTTTGTGCTTTAAACAGGAGTATGAAAGGCTTTTCTTTCCCTTTCCTGTTTACTTAAATTTAAAGATCACAAGAGATCCTAACACTTCTTCAGTGACACTACTACGTGTAATTCTAGTGCAGCTCATAAATTACATCAAGAGAGGGGGGGGGGGAGGAATGAAATCAGCAATTTTATGATTTTCATTTGCACATGCTATCTGAGCAATCTGTGGTGTTAAGATTAATTTAATGTCAGAATATAAAATGTATTTTTTGTATTTTGAAAATACAAAATACTATGAAAATATATTGTAAAATACATTCTCAAAATACTTTGTTTTTTGCAAGTGAAAATACAAAATACAAGGTACAAATGTATTTTGAAAATACATGTATATTAACGATACTGCCAAACTCACATACATGTATATCTGGGTGTGATAACGGAGTGAAGAATATACATTTTGTATGGGAAAAAAATCCTCAAGGGGGGAGGGGGTTGTGCCCCCTCTATCCTCCAGGGTTTTAAAAAACTTCCCTAAAAGACCCTCTTTAAATCAAATTTTAGTGTAACATGCAAGGTTTTTGACAAATTTTCATTTCTAAATGCTAAAACAGCAAAAAAAAAAAAAAAAAAAAAAAAAAAAACCCTTTTAAAGTAAAGTTTTAAAATTATTTAAAACTCACTTCTAAAAATGTAAAATATTTTTTTTAAATAACTGTGACTAAAATTAATTAGTTAATTAATTAAATAGCTTTGTTCCAATAGTTCTAATAATAATACTTTTACTATTATTGATATTGTATAGCGTATTGCCACTCACCAACTTTGATTAAACATATCTCTGAGCCTTTTTATGGGAAAGGCTGAAGTATTTTTGTAAGAGAGATGTAGAAAAAGTAAAATTTTGTATTTAATTACCTCTGATTTCCTGAGAGTTTTATTCGATAATATAAAGTAACTTTGTAATTTATTCTATATGTCTATGATCAATATTGAAAGAAGAAAACCCTAGATCAGTGTTATTAGGATATCTCTACAATAGGGATCGGAAGTGAAGTGATAATAATTTTTACCCTATATTAAACATTTTACTTCCAATGAAAGTTACCATGAAAGTTGTTTTGGTTTCATGGTTAAGGGATGTCTACACGAGGGCAGTCTGCTTTATTAAGGGATGCCTTGGGCGGGGGACTTCCTGAGGGGTTCTAACGCGTATTCGGGTTACATTTGGAGTAAACAATTGCTCGGTAGCCCAGAACTCTAAACCTACACACTTCAGCAGTTTACCAAATTGCCATGAATTTAGGAAAAATTAATTATGACGCAAAAGTTTATTAAACAAATCTTTCTTTTTAAGCTTTATAAGATAAACTTATAAAGCCTTTTCTTTTTATAAAACTAGAAACTTTCAAAATAAACTTTAAAAAGAACTTCCTGAAATACTCAAGAATGACGATAAACAAAAAATTGGAACGATAAATTATCAAATATTGATCTTCATACCTGAATAAAAGACAATTAAAAAAAGGATGCAATAATCTATTTTAACAATCAATGTAACTTTATGTAAAGCTGTGAGAGTTACTTAATTATGAAAAAGGAAAACGTTATTCACTTTATTTACCAAATAAAGCCTTTTTTGCATAAAATATTTTGCATTGCTTAAAATAAAGAAACAAAAGTTTTAAAGAAGCCCTATTATTCAAAAGCTTTAACTAGTACAACAGATTTGATATTGAAAATATTGTTTAACCAAGGGCTTAAAAAACTAATTTTGTTTGAATTAAACAACCCTGACAGTGGACAATTTTTTTACACTTTTGTCAAGGGGAAGAATGGAGTTTCCTTCTACATTTTTAGCTGGATCGGTTAATACGACCCGACGAACAAATTTTTAAAATGAAAAGATTTTGAGACAAAGTTGGGGGACACAGGGTGACAAGTGCCCCCCTGTGTTCCCCCAATACTACGCCTATGCTTCATATGTATTATATGCTTAAGAAGACTTGATAACATTAGCTTTAAAAGATTGTTTAACAGAGTTTGAAATGAAGTTGGGGGGGAGCTCCCCCTGCACCCCCCCCCCGAAACTGCTGCTACGATTCATATGTATTATACGCTTAGGAAAATCAAATAATAATAGTAAGGAAGAGTTTATCATTGCTTCCAGACCTACTGAAATTTTGGAGAGGTACAGGAAAGGTTTGCGGGGGGCACATATCGGATTTAAGAGCAGAAAAGGGAAGTTTTTTTTTACATTTTCAAGCAAATTTTTACTTAAAAATTTTTTGTGATGAATTTTGAGGGGGGTGCACAGGGGGGTAGGTGACCCCTTGTGCCCCCTCCCGACGCTTTCCCTATGGTTCATATTATTATGTGCTTAGGAAACTCGGAAACCCTAATAACAATAGCTTTCTCACTCCCAGATCTACTGAACATGAAAGTTTACCCCTTTATGCCAAAACAAAAGAAATTTGGCATAAGACACAATTAAATATATTCCTCATGCATATTACAAAACAAAGAATTTTATGTCCAATTTTTAGTAAAAATTAATCATTTGGGCGTTCTTACCGTTCGCGTTTTTTCAGTCCAAGTTTTTTCCCCACACCTGGCAAATTATAGCTGATCAGCCAACCCCCAAAAATTGTGAGAAAATCTAATCCTAACTATTAAAAACTCCATCCCTACTAACTAAAATGATAAAATAACCTCCCGTAACAACACTGAATTCGACTCACAAATCAATAAATTAAGAGATATCGTATTCCTTCTCCAGTGCTACATCCAATGACGACATTCTCAAAAGCAATTTATCCCCAGATTTCTTCCTATAAGCTCTCATCTCATCTCACTAATAATGAATGTCAGTCAAATGTAATGAATCAGTCTCCTTTGGAATGTCAACGCTGTCAACCGTCCCCGGCATCAACTAGTACAAGACTATCTTTCCACAGGAAGTGAAACAGGTGCCTCTTTATATCCCCCCACCCCCTGTAATTCTCAGAAAGCCTATGTTCTTCATTCGATCAATGGAAGCGGGTTCGGACAGAGAGGACCGAGACCGACTTCGGAACCGAATGACCGAAATGAATGGATCCGGACAGAAATGACTGATTTCGGAACCAGATGAACGAAAGGACCGGGTCCGGACCCAAATGCTGATTTCAGAGCCAGATGAACGAAACGAACGGGTCCGGATCCAAATGACCGAAAGGAGCGGATCCGGATCCGGAACCGGACCGGGTCCATTTTTAGAGATGGATCCGCTCCGGACCCGGTCCATGCTAGGATCCGTTCCGGTCGGAACGACACACCACTATTTCCACGGACATCTCCTCTCTGCGATCGGTCGCCGTCTTGCGTGACAGCTTGGGGTTCTCGTAATGTATTCGCGATCTCAACGACCTAAAGGGGGTGCTGTAGGATATAAACAAATGTGCTCGGTGACGGGTAGCTTGTTCCGACAATAGTTGTGCCTGCATTAAGCAACGCGGTTTTTATGCCTATTTTCTCCTTTTAGAGGTGGAAAAAAGTTTTTTATGGAAAGAATGTCACATGATTTATTTCTTTTAGTTTTATATCAAGCAATCTTTTAATTTAAAGGTAACATTTGCTAATTTTTGGTGTTTTGCTCATGTGTTCTGGGTGTTTATCCACATACAGATGAAATTAAAGTAAACTTTCTCCATCCACATAATCTATCGCCATCATTTTATTACCCATAAATTATATGATAAAGAATGCTATTTGCATCCAATAAATTTGAGAAAAAAATCACACAATGGTTTACTTCCTTTTTTATTTTACTTTCTGCATAATCTGCAAGTTGTAAGTTTTCCTTACTACATTGAAATTTAAAACTCAATTTTTAAAAAAATACACATCAATTAAAGGTAACACTTGAAATATTTACTTAATAGTTCAGAATATGCATGCAACATAAAAATAACATCTTACTGTAATTATTATTTTTTTTTTAACCTGAAAATGTTATTATTTAAAAATTGACAATTAAAGGAATAGTTGTAACTCATTGGAATAGTGGAAGCATTTTATGAAACATAATGATTTTTTAAAATTATTAATGAAAAAGAAAAATGGAATTTTGATAGACTAACTCTGAAAATTCCTATTAAAAGGGGGGAGGCACACCCCATTTCCTACTTTAGAATATATCTTCACCCTCATTAAAACCCCCAGCAAAAACAAATTTGGACTCAACTGCTCTTGAAATTTTAAAAACAAATAATTGTTTTAGTAAAATTTTATTTTTTTATTGAGGGGGGGGGAGAGACATTGCCTACCCCCAATGAAAATGTTGAAAAACATTATCAACATTATTTGTTCTTTCTCAAAATTCTTATATTAAGTTAAAAATGTAATTTTATTTTAAAATACAAAAATTTTCTTTTGTAGTTATTAAATCGAGATGGTAGCAATTTTCTTAAATTTATTACTGGAAAACCCATGGTAATCCCAGAATGAAACTTTCAGACATTGTTAACAATAAATAGAAGAATAACATATAATTTTTTTTTTTAATTAAAAATATACTTTTTGAAATTTTAAAAATGAACTTTAAATTAAAAATTTTAAAAATTTAATCATGTTACATATGATAAGAAAGGGCAACCTGTTTATTTTCTATAGACACTTTAATGGAGTTTCTATGATAATTAGGAGAGAAATTGGAGCCAATTGTATAGTGCAAGAATTTCTAAAATTGCATTAATTTCACAAAATTTAAAATTAAATATTTCGAAAACTAAAAGTGATATGGACTAGAAATTTCACATTAATTTTTTTCTCTATAGATACAACTATCATACCAAATTTCATTGAATTCTGTGGGGGTCAGGTTGTGAGCCTCGTTGATTTGACATGGAATGACCCATATGGCAATTTTGTCAGTACAGAATTTTCAGAGAAAAAAGTGATTTCCTCTTTATTCACAAAAAGCTGAAGAATCTCATCTTTGAACTATATCATGAAAAATTAGAAAGATGTTGGAGACTTACAGCCAGAATTTTGTCAATCTTTTAAAAATGCAGAATGATAGATATTTTTCACATTACAACATTTTTCATCCAAAATCATAAACAGCTAAAATTTAAACCAAAATTATGATGGTTATTTAGACATTTCTGAGTTTTTGTTTTTCTGTGATGCTAAATTTTTTACTGAAATTAGTTCAGACAAATGGAAAGAGAACAACACTAACACACAATTACTTTCTGATTTTAACAGAAAGGGGGCTCTCAATAATTTTAAGGGGAGAAGAGAAACAATTATATGCATCCAAGATAAAAAATATCTTAGTACTTTTATCACATATTATATAGTAACTATATCAATGTTAACACATTCAACAAAGAGTACTACCCCTATATCTATACATTTTAAAACAGCACTGGATAGAATTTTAACACAACACTAAAGATATCAATGCAAAGCCTCAATTCTCAATTGGGAGTGACATTTAGGTATAAGAGGGGCTCACAACAGTGCGATAAAATTATCTTTCAATCAGGTTATTTCTGAGTAAATATTGTGAAGCTGTTTAGAAAAGTTCTTAACATTTAACATTAATATATTGATCTATTAGCTTCAAATTAAGTACATAAATCCTAGAAAACGTTTAATATGTAACATTAGATTGGTATTTTGTTAAATCTAACACGGAGGTTTTTACTTTTTTAACACCACAAGTCAAAAACCTGTCGATTTACAGGATAGTATAGAACCTTTAAACGTACACATTAAAGTATACATATAAATAATATAGAAATCAATATAAATAGCATAGAAATCATTTAGGACATGCATTTGGAATTGTGTTCATAAAATTAATTCAAGCATTTATGACTAGATCTTTCAAACATTAAAGAAAAAACGGCTAAGTATATTTTACATACTTCTTGGTATAAAATCACTCTCAAGAAAATGTTTCCCACAAACAACCATTCTGTCCGATACGTTTTTGCCAATCCCAGGTAGCACAAAGATATTGACGAATGTCCACCGATATCGGGCAATATTTTGAAAGTCTCTGAATGTCATACATTGAATTTACGACATCTGCCGATATTGGCAGATATTAATTAAAAGTAATCCTTTTTAAAAACATTTAAGAGAATTTCTTCAATTATTTTATAACCTTATCATTCAGAAATAACATCCTAATGTTTGTTTTTTTTCATTTAGTCCAATTTTTTAGCGATATACTCATTTCAATGTACTATTTTAAACATTGGTGAATATCAGGGAATATCGCAGAAATGATATTCTGTTTACAACATTGGTGAATATCAGGGAATATCGCAGAAATGATATTATGGGCGTGTTCAGACTGCCACTTTTGGGTAAAACTCGAGTAAAACACGAACAGCTCGAGTTTTACTCGGGGAGATTGACATCGTGAACGGTTTTGGGTATATAATAGGAAAAAAGGGGGCGGCACGTATTTACTAACCTGTGGAGCCAATGGGAGCGAACAATAACAATAAACAAAGCTCACGTGATCTATCTCCCCAACTTCCCAAGGAAAATCCTTGGGGAGTTGGGAAAAACTCGAGCTACTCAACTTGGCAGTCTGAACGCTTTGTTTATCTCCCCGAAAAGCTCAAATCGGGCATCGTGAACGGCTTGGGTTTTTCCCGAGTAACTCGAGTTACTCAAAAGTGGCAGTCTGAACGCGGCCTCTGTTTACAACATTGGTGAATATCTGGGAATATCACAGAAATGATATTATGTTTACAACATTCAACTCGCGCATGCGTACTAATCGTTATTCTTGGCGTGCGGGAGGAACAGGAATTCCCAAACATCAACAACGTGGGAAGTCGGAGGCCGCCATTGAACTTATTTCAGGATACATTTTAATGATCGTCATGGCAAAGGATATAGAATTATCTTCTAAAATGTAAGTACATCTTTTATGTTATTTAACTGTCATTTACAGTGTTTTTTTTATATATTGATTTATGTATTGTTTGTTTATATGACGATGCAACAAAGAATATGCTGCACATCAAATCAGTATTTTTTTTCTACAATTGTGTAAATATTTCGTGAAAGGTGTTTTTGTCTGCACTTTCTATGTTAGCGATATTTTGAAAGAGAACGTAAATATATTTGCCGTTGCGGCCATTATGTGAAATATTCTTGTACATTTTTATTGTGATTGTTATAGTGCACAAAAAATACTGAGTTATTTTATATATAGTGCACACTAAAAATATAATATCGAAGCTTTGGGGGGGGGGGGTGATTTCAGCTTCTTAGAAGCAAAGAAGTTTATCTTCATCGCAGTTTATATCAGAAGTTTTAATTTAGTCTCGGAGCATATTTCTAATTTTTTTTTTTTTGGGGGGGGGGGCGAGTATAGAGCTTTTGAAACGTTTAAAGCTCAACTTCATGTGTTTAAAATTAATGTGAAGAAACACGAATTATATTCAATATTAAGTAGCTAAGAAAATTGGAGGAAATGCAAATTGTTATTTTTTTTTAATTGTTTAGTGGTTAGTCTAGTAGTTAGCAGTGTACTTAGAGCTTCATTTTGCATGTGATATACCATCATTTCAGGGTTGGGTTTTTGACTTCAAAAACTGGTTTTCGACATGACAAGCATCAAAATCTGGTTTAAACCGTTAAAAACTAATTCATAAAAGAAAGAGAACAATATGCAAACTAATTATGCAGTATATTGCATTAAACTAAATGCCTAATTAAAATTAATTATATTAAAATATAATAATTATACTAGCACATAAGTTGTGCTCACTAAGAATAATTAGTTTAATACCATTTATATAATACAAATTTATAAATTTAATGTATACAATATTATATATAAAAATTGTATATATCAGTGGCACAGCCAGAAATTTATCA
>JAWZYV010000767.1:0-19621 GCA_038373885.1 Cheiracanthium punctorium | reverse complement strand
CTGAATATGAAGTTTATTTGAAAAGTTCATGGAATTTATAATTTTCAAACATGGACACGTCCTCAATGTTTGTTTCAGAATTGGGCACACCAAGCTGATTTGTCCAAAAATTTTTTTTAACGGTCAATAACGGTATTAAATTCAAGTTGTTGGGTGATTGTGATTCAAAATAAATACTTTAGTATCTCGCCAAGGTGACCAAAAGTCCCCAATTTCAGAACTTCTTTTTTTCAATTTGCCCTCAAAATGTAACACAATTGGAGAAAAAATTTTAATTAAAAGATATTTCTACAAATAGAAAAAATTCATGTTTCCTTAGATTTATGAATGTTAATACTGCTTTTGTTAAAGGAATAGAAGCCTATTTGAGAAAAGCACTGAATTTATAAACTGTCCCCAATTTTTGTTTCATAATTATAGTCTGTTCACAGAGTCGAGAGAACGAAACTAAACAATTACATGTGCATACTGGCGAAGAGTAAACACCTGGCATTTTGCCAAAGTGCCAAACACAGTGTGAATTTCTGCTTGTTTTTGGTCGGTGCTCGGACCGGAGTAGGTTGTGTCTCTCCGCCTTTGCTGCGTCGGCCGGTATTACGTGTGCTTTTCCTGCGTGTGCGGGGTTTGTGGAAGTGTGTGCGGTATAGCCTGTTGTTTATTTTTCGTCCTTGAGTTTGTTTTTCGTTCTTCTAGTGTTACCTGGTCGGTAGTGTACTCTGGTTTTGTAAAATCCGTCCCTGCTGTGAGGTAGGTGTATCTTTTTCCTCTTTTTGAGTTTGGTGTCGTAACTGCTGTTAAGTGTCATCCCGCCCAGTGTGGCGTCGAGTGTTTCTGACTCTGGCAATGCTTATCAATTAAGGGAAGCTACCGAGGAATCCTCCTGCACCATCATGGCAGACTTGTCCAATCCGGACTGCTATGTCAACCCGGCAAGTCCAGTAGAACAGCTGGGTCACGCCATTCAAAATGGAGTTTATCATACCACGGTACGGGTGGAAGGCGTCAATGGAGGTATCCCCCGCTCCCACCCCAAACAGTTGAAAATGGAACTTACAAAAGTTTTTGGTGGCCAGACGAAAGGCTATTCTATTAGATTTACCAAAAATAACCAACTCATCATATCCTCCGAAAATCCCGACATAGCGGCTGCGGCACTTGAAATATCGTCATTACTGTCTATCCCGGTAAAATCATCCCTCATCTACGACGAAATCACCTCTCGTTTTCTCCTTCATGCTATTCCCACACAAGTGACTGCTGAGGACATTGCGGAAGAATTATTGGACTCCGGGGTTGTCGCGCGCGAAGTCCGTCGGTTTACCCGCATGTCTAATGGGGAACGGGTTCCTTCCCTCTCTGTTCTGGTGACTATGTTGGGGACTCAACTGCCCGAACGTGTCTTTTTGTGGTACGAATCGCACAGGATATCCTTATTCGTCGACCGCCCCCGCGCTTGCCGCCGCTGCGCTCAATTCAACCACGGAACTCGGTCTTGCACAAATGCCCCGAAATGTAGTCGCTGTGGACAAAATCACTTAACGGAAAGCTGCTCCAGCTCCGTTATTCAGTGTGCTAACTGTGAAGGGCCGCATGGCGCCAACGACCCAGCTTGCGAAATTTACATCAAAGAAAAACAATTTTTGAGCTTCAAATGCACTCACCACCTCTCTTTCCCGGAAGCCCGCCGGCTCTTCCGGGCTGACGAAAATAAAAATTCTTACGCTTCCGTTACCAAACCTTCCCCCATCCCCCCTCCTCCCTCGGCTACCTCGACTGTGGACATTACATCCATCTTGGAATCTTTCAAAACCTCCATACAAACCATGGTACAAGAAACGTTACAATCTTTTCTTAGCCAATTTCAGCCTCTTCTCGTCAACTTTTCCCCCGACACGGAAGAAAATAATGTGATCGACCCCTGCTCTACTCCCCTCCCCACGGACGTTCCCCTCCCCGTTGAATCTAGTTCGGCGAAACGCGGGAAACGCAGCACTACCCGACCTGGTAAATCTCATCGCCTATCCCAGAAAGAGTCACCCATGGATTTCACCTCGACCCCTGAAACTAATTTCCTCGCCTCTCTAATTCAGAAAGGCTCTTCTCCTCCCCAGGCTAATGTGCTGGAGAAGCACCGGGCTCCTACCTCAAAGTCGTAGCGGCTCTCGTCCCTTCCTCCCTCGTTTTTCTCCTGTCTGTTTTCCTCTCTCCCCCCCCCCTTTTTTGTTGTCATGGCGCTCTCAATTATCCAATGGAATTGTAGAAGTGCTCGGGCTAATCGCCCTTGGTTTCATCATCGTGATCTCTCAACAGCCCACATTCTTGCCTTGCAAGAGACCTTTTTACAGCCTTCGTTGCATTTCTCCCTTCCACATTTCGTCACTTTTCGTGCTGACAGGGCTGGGCGGCATGGTGGTGGTGTCGCCATTTGCGTGTCTGACTTTCTCTCCTCGGAAAGGGTAGATCTCCCCCTCCCGTTACCGTTCGGCATTGAAGCCCTGGGGGTTCGGGTTCTGTGGCCTCCTGCCCACAAGGTAACAATCGTTTCCCTATACTCTCCTAACGGTCGGTTCTCCCGTTCTTGGCTCGACAGTCTCTGTGCTCTCTTAACCCCTCCCTTTATGGTACTGGGTGACTTTAACTCCAAGCACACCCTGTGGGGGGCTAGTACTAATTCCTCCGGAGCTCATATTTTAGCGGACTGGCTTCTAGACCAAGATCTCTCGTTGCTGAATGTTTCGTCCCCTACTCATTTGACTTCGGGCGGTCATAACTCACTAATCGACCTCACTATCTGCTCCTCAGACATTGCCCCGTGCTCTACGGCGGAGGTCCTGCAGGACCCATTCGATTCCGACCATCTCCCCATCAAGATTTCCGTCTCGCTGGGGTCTGCCCCGCCGCCTGCGTGTACGATCAGGACCCGTCTTCACTGGGGGCGCATCCTCAAATCTCTCAACTCCTCGGAGCTGCTAACTCCTTGGGAGGCATATTCGTCTTTTCTTGCCGCTTGCCAGGACGCGATTGGACAGAATCGGCAGGCTCAGCTCATTTCGCGTCGCTCTGGCGCCCCTTGGTGGGACTCCAAATGCGCTTTTCTTCTCGGGCAAAAGAGGAAACACCTTCGCCTCGCTCGCACCTACTGCAGCCGCTCCCATTGGCTGCGATACAAACGTACGGCTAGCCAGCTGAAACGTACCATTCGCGCGGCCTCACGGAAATTCTGGCAGGCCACCTGCCTCAAGGCTGCCAAGGGTGGGGATGTCTTCCGTCTTCTTTCGGCCTTACAATGTAAAGTCGTTGATCCTCCCTCCGCCCATTTTCTTTTCCACTCCCCCGGGGTCTTCTCTCCTCGGCCCTTGATCAGGCTAACCATTTCGCTCAGAACTTCGCCTCCTCTGGTAACCAGTCATTCCTCCCTCTGGACTTTGGGACCTGTGACCTGCCCTCGGGCAAGCGCCTTTTCGGATATATGACCTCCGGCAGGCCATTGACCGGGCTCCCAATGGGGCGGTTGGCTTTGATGGCATTCACGCGCGGATCCTCAAGGGGTTAAACCCTACTCGCCTCAGCAATCTGCTGCATCTTTTCAATGACCTATGGAAATCAGGGGTAGTCCCTAATAGCTGGAAAGTTGCCCTCCTTGTTCCCATTCGTAAGCCTGGCCGTCCGGCTGGGGAGGTGTCGTCCTACCGCCCTATAGCCTTAACTTCCGTTGTATCCAAAACCTTCGAACGTATGCTCTACGACCGCCTTCTGGACTGGATACTCTCGTCTAACCTCTTCCATAGCAATCACTTCGGGTTTCTCCCCTTTCGTGACTGCACCGTGGCTCTCGCCAAACTAATGCACTCAATCTCCTTGAAAAGAGAGCTCCGTAAATACACTGTACTGGTTGCCCTAGACATCAAATCTGCCTACGACTCTGTCTGGCCCGATGGTCTGACGTACAAACTGCTTCTGGCCGGCGTTGGCGGACGGATGGGTCATTGGATCCACCAATTCTTAACGGACCGTGTTATCCGTGTGAAGTGGAGAGGAGTGGTGTCCCGGCCTGCTCCCTGTCGGTGGGGTATTCCCCAAGGTGGCATCCTTTCTCCGCTCCTATTTATGTTTTACCTACGTGATATTTTTGAAATCCTCGACACGGGTGCTGAGCTGTTCATTTACGCCGACGACATCTTTCTAATAGGCTGGGGCGACTCACTCAGTCAAGTTCAAGGGAGGCTGTCCCGTACGCTACTGAAGCTGGAAACGTGGACTCGCTACTGGAAACTCAACATTGATCCCCAAAAATGCGCTGCTCTAAATCTATCACGCCGTCGGGGGAATCCCGAGTTTAACCTAATGGTGGCCGGCAATCCAATCAATTGGGTCTCGTCATTACGGGTCCTGGGTCTTAACGTTACTAGTAACCTTAAAT
The DNA here is from genome assembly GCA_038373885.1 of Cheiracanthium punctorium. NCBI lineage: Eukaryota > Metazoa > Arthropoda > Arachnida > Araneae > Cheiracanthiidae > Cheiracanthium > Cheiracanthium punctorium. The sequence continues at coordinate 15,201 of JAWZYV010000767.1, read as the reverse complement.
GGAAGAGCCACTTTACGATCCTAAGAACCTCGGCACAGAAGAAAATTCACTTCATCCGGTACATGGCACACCATCATCGGGGACTTGATGCTAAAACGCTCCTTACGATCTGCGATGCGGTGATTCGGGGCGCCCTAGACTTTGGGAGTGTGATCTTCCGCACCGCCTGCAACTCAGATAAAAAGGCGTTGGAAACTATCTATAACGCTGCCATTCGTGTCGGTACAGGGCTCCCTATTTGGACCCCAATCCCCGTGCTGCTTCGCGAAGCTGGGTCTCGCCCGATCTCTGGAAGGCACAAGTACCTCTCTTATAAATTCATAATCAAGCATGTTGCACTTCGGTCTTTTTCTCCGCTCAGCGAGTACCTCTCCCCTGCCCCCGAGACGGGGCCCCTTTCGATCCTCTGGAATGAGGTCACGAATTCCTGTGGTAGTGACCTAACCATGGTGATCCCCTGGTCTCCCCCGCTGCGTCCTAGGCTGGAGTCCCGGTTATTCATTCACACACAAAAGTTCGCCTTCCAAGACCGTACTCTGCCCCCGGCTGCTATCCTGAATCTCTTTCGGTCCTTTGCTGCCGAGAGGTCCAACCATACCTGCCTGGCGACTGACGCCTCGAAAGGTCCCAATTGGACGCGTATTGGTATTTGGCACGTCAACCTCGGCCTGGGTTGGTCCCGGAGCCTCCCCCACGTTAATTCCATCTTTTCTGCCGAGGCGTTCGCGATTGTGTTCGGCCTCACGTTGCTTGAGGGTGCTTCGCAGGATATCCTTATCCTCACCGACAGCTTATCTGTCCTGACTTCCCTCCAACATGTGTCTCGGAAATCTCCTACAGTTGTCATCGCTCTCTCTCGGTCATTAAAGATCTTAGCCCTTCGTCACCGCTCTGTCTCGCTCATTTGGGTGCCCAGCCACGTGGGGATCGTTCCCAACGAACGTGCGGACTGCTTGGCACGGTCCCCGGAGGGATCCTGTCCTACGATTCCCTGGACCACCGCTGAAGATCTTTATTCTGGAATTAAGCGCCAGTGGGTCACGGAGAATGAGGAAGCCTGGAACAACTCCAAATACTCCCCCAGCTCGGGTTACTTAGGTCCGAGGAGCTGGCTCCGTCGGACAAATCTTCTGGACCGCAGAAGCCAAGTCCTCCTTAGTCGCCTTAGGACGTTCAGCCTTCCCACGCTCGCCATACTCCATAAGGTAGGGATCGCGAACTCCCCCCTCTGCCCTGTTTGCCAGGTCCCTGAAACTTCTGAACACATACTATTAACCTGCAACCGGTACCAGACTCAGAGGTCACGGCTCCTTCGCGCCTTGAAACTCAGGGGTCACCCCCCGCCCTCGTTTAATTTGCTTTGCGACTTTCAGAATCTTCCTCATGCTCGGGCTGTGGCCAACTTTTTAATAGCCACTCAACGTTTTTGAGCTCCGGTGGCAACAATGGTTGCCCTTGTCCATGGTCTTTCGCCGGGCGTGCTTGCCCTTTTATACCTACTTTCCGTCTGCTGCTTTCCTCCTATTGGTGGAAACCCAGGCTCTGAGAATCTGCATGTCAGGAGATTTGCATAAAGGTGTGAAATAGGCAGCAGCAAGTAAGCTGCTTCCCTTAAAGAAAAAAGGATAAATATATTTTTCTTTCTTCAGGGTGTCTGTGCAATTTAGTAAATTTATCACGAGGAAACGAAGTTCTTGCTTCTCGGCTCTCCTGGTCTTCGGCTAAAAAAGCTTGTCTGGAGCGCAAGGCCGGTCCGAGTGTCCGTAGCCATAAGCTCCTCAGTGTCCCCCTCCTTGGGGGTCCATTAACAACAACAACAACAACAATTTCTGCTTTCTTCCATTTACGCTGTTCGGAATTAAAAAAGGTTAAATTCGCCAAACTAGGGATTGGTGCCAAAAAATGTAATTCTTTGGTAACCCGTTTGTTTACTTTTGTTCTCTCGTTTCTAGACTATACAGACACTAGGAACAGACTATAGAGACACTACACAGATTTGACCCTGATTCCTGGTTCAAAAATTTATTCATCTTAGTCTTACTGACTTTAACCTGCTTACTCCAATTGTTGCAAGGAAATGATAGCTACGGTTCTCCCTTCTGTACCAACTACTACTCAGCTTGGATCTTTGAATGCTCTTGTTGCGGGCCAGTATTTGCATGCAAATGTATGTGCTGTGATGCAGCAGTGGCATTAACCCTTCAACGTGCTGTGTCCTCTCTAGCATTCCATTCATGATAGATAAATTTGATTTCAATATAATACTTCAGGCATACACCGACAAGTCAAAACATTATGGCCAACCCCCACATTTTTCAATGAACTCATCTGGACCATATGGAGGGCAAGTAATTAAGTGGGAATGGTATTTATCTATTGCTAGAGAGGGTAAGGAATCATTTTTGCATTAACGTTTGTGAGTGATGGGAAAGGCTGTTTATCTAAGCTAATTTGATAGAGAATATGATGAAGATATACAAGGGGAGCTGGAAAATAAGTTTCCCCTGCTGATTGTGGTCAGAGTTGTGTATGAAAGTCAAAAAATAGAACGAGACATTAAAGATAAGACATAACTTTATTTTCCACATAAGTACCAAGTACATTGAGACATTTGTCATACCGCTTGATAAGCTTCAATAAGCCCTCCAGGTAAAACTCAGGTCTTAGCATACGGAAGAAGCATTTAACGGCTTCAGCATTGCTTTGAAAGTGCCTTCTGCCAAGATTCTCCATCAAAGCCGGAAAGAGATGGAAGTCACTTTGTGCAAGATCAGGACTGTATGGGGGATGATGTAGGCTCTCCCAATCAAGAGTTGCAATATGATTTTGTGTTGCTGTCGCCGAGCGTCGTCTCACATTGTCATCCAACATCAGAATGCCAGATCTGAGAAGGCCAGGCCGCTTTTTCTGAATTGCTTCTTTCTATTTCGAAAAGGTGTCACAGTACCACGTAGCATTGATGGTTCCAACCTCCAAAAAGTCCAACGCCAAAACTCCTTAGTGTCCCAGAAAACTGTGAGCTGCACTTTACCTACAGAGGGAGTTGTTTTGAACTTCTTTTGGACAGGTGATGACAGATGTTTCCACTCCATTGATGCGGCCTTCGTTTTGGGCATGAAATAGAGAATCATCTCTCGTCACAATACGAAACAGAAACATCTTCATGGTAATGCACAAGATGTTCCAGGCTGACTGCCATGCGCTGTTCCATGAGTGTCGGGGTCATTTGTCTGGGCACCCATTGTGCTGACACTTTCCTGAATCGAAGATTGTTGTGGATGATCTTGTGAACTCCCTCATGTCCGATTCCAAGTTCTTCTGCTACTCCATCGATGGTGATACACCGGTTCACTTTAATCATGTCATCCATCTTCCTGACATTTGCATCTGTAGTGGGCATACACGTCCGTCCAGGTCACAGTATGTGCTGCACTTGCTGACGTCCATCACTGAATTTGCGTCACCATCTCCGCACCATTTGTTTCAACATCACACCTGGGCCATACACTTCCACAAGGCGGTTATGAATTTCTGCTCCTGATACTCCAAGTGCTCATTCATAGCGGATAACTGCTCTCACTTCCTCCTTTGACCACGAATTAAAAATACACCTTCTCTCCAAACCTACTGGGACCACACTGAGAGGCTGGTCTCTGCTTTGTGGAGGCACTGCAATGTGCAACAGCACCATCTGTTTGATTCGAGTCAACCTGTACCCAATGGTGTATCGGTGTCTTGCACTTTCACTTGCTGTGTTGTCTTTCGCTCATAACCGTTCAATGCTTTGTCCATATACAAACCAATGATGTTTTCCTGGAGGGCTTTTTGCAGCTTATCAAGTGGTATGAAAAATGTCTCAATGTGCTTGTTTAAATAATAAAAGTCCAGTTCCTAACAATTCTGGGATTGACTCATCGCTCATGGTGCATCTGCCATCTGCAGCCATGTTGAAATTTTGATAAAAACGACATTTTTATCGCTAACTAAAAGCAAAAACTTTTTGTACAGTCCGAAAGATCTCTAAGAAAGAAATTTTTTTTTAACTTTCAGCTACTTTCAACATTAAATATCTAGCGAGATGTCATGCCTTGAAAAAGTAAACCGAGAAGTGAAGCAAATGATTCATCCCTTGATTCTTTGAAAAAAAATCACGGAACATAATCACCTTGATGGTAACCATAGGTAGCTGTGCCAAGGCAAAAACAGTTTAGCCTTGGCACAACACTTAAACATCTATTTGTAGGAATTCATTTTTAGAAATTGGCAACGTAAACGTATATTGTTATTATGAAAAAAACACTCTAAATAAAATAAAAACTTTGGGGAAAAACACACATAAAATGTTACTTATAAGAGGTATTAAGAACCGCGAATATTGCACTTGCATCCTGACATTACTGTGTTTGCATCGGACAAGAAAACCTAATGATTCAAGAAACAAGAATGTTTCAAACGTAAATGGGAAAAACAGTTAAACAAAGATGAATCCATACAGACAATACAAAAGCAGTAAAGAAATAAGCAAGAAAAATAACACAAAGAAAGAAGGGATTTAAGTGAGTACAAAAGTGAGCGTGAACTGAAATCTATATTAAAATTGCCAATTAAAACTGTTTTACAATCTTTGTCCGGCATATTCTAACTAGATTCTCACCAAGCTAGATTTAGTTTTGGGCTCTTATTTTTTGGCACCAGACTTAGCAATAAATCTTTAAAAATTGCAAATGTTGTCAACTTTCAAAATCCCCCCCCCCCAAAAAAAAAACCAAGTTGCAGTTTTTTAAATGGTGAGCAAACATGCCATCACATTCTACAAGATGTCTTCTCTTGACTGAAATCAGGTCACTTTACACAGCATTTTTATCTTCAGAAATTACCAAAAGTCACACAAAGCCAAGCCTGGTGTGTAAGGAGCTTGACGACACACAAGAAAGTTGTTTTTGATCAGGAGAGCCTGAATCAAATGAATGGGCATTATCATAACGAAACTGATTTCTGTCTAGAGAAGACATCAAGCGGAATGAGATGGCATGGTTGTTCATCATTCAGAAATTGAGTTCCAGAATCATTTTCAACAATTGTGAAAGCTCTGAGAGAAGTGTGTGCACTTCCTTGGAGACTATTTTAAAGGGGATTAGTGTTTCGGATTTCCAAATCACAATAAATGCATTTTTGCCAACCTAAGGCTTAATACTTTTTGAGCACACCTTGTACGATTCTGCTCATAGTAGAGTTCAGCAGTGTCAAAAATACATTTATACATTCATACAAAAATACAAATTAAAATAATTAGTAAAAAAAATAAGTCAAAGTGTGTTACACAAAGTGCACGATTTTCAAATAGTAAGTTCTCTTAGATAGCAGGAGTTTAAAATTGACGCCAATTCATTTTTCTAATACTTCTTATAATAATAATTGTAACTAATTTAAAAAGCGCCATTTTGGCATCAAGTACGATCTGGCAAAAGGCGATCTCAAGCAGAGTGAATTTAAATTCTCTGTGTGTTCTAAAATGTTAGCACCCAGTATTTTGGAAATGAAAAATAATTCAAATGCATATTGTAATAATACCGGTTAGGTTCAGCTTGGGTACTTGCCTCCCGTAGAAATATTTGGTGGCGTTATTTATACCAAGCAAGTACAGTTGGATATTTGTCTGCGTGGTGAGATGATATGTTTTGTGGTGCTGAATAAGCCAATCTGCAAAGGATTATTTGAATGTATGGATAACTTTTTTTCACAGCAATCTTACATGAACAATGATTATCGGTTATGTGCATGTGTAAATTGCCATTAGTAGAAAGATAACAGGCTGTTCCGTAGTTTTTATCAAAGAAAACATATGAAGTATTGTTTTCTTTTTCTTAGAAATAAATATTAACTATACGTAAGTTGCCAAATTATGAAAAATTGCCATTGATGGCAAATATACAAGGTGTTCCATAGATTTTACACAATATAAAATAGCGTGAAGTTGTCCCAAGGAACATGCAAGAACCTTCTATCAGATCCAATCTTTGGGTTTTGTCAATTATGCCTTTTTTATGAATAAGCCTTATTAGGGGCCCGAATGCCTCATACGAAAAACAAGCGTAGTAAGTCTAGGGGCTTTGGCCTCTAGTATTTAAAGAAGAGAAAAAGGAAAAAAAATTTGAGAGATACAGTTGTTATTAAAAGAATCTAGAGATAGATAGTCGCTTAAACTGGAATGAAAATATGCTTCGGTTTTGGGGAACTTTTGGACAAAACGTGTTCTGGGGAAATATTGCACCCTAAACATTTTCTGCACCCCTGCTTAATACTAAATTCCTCTAAAACTTGAAAAGGTACAGTCAATATTTAAAGATTAATTTCTTATATATAAACAATAAATTTTAAGAATATTCCACAGTTTTTAAAATATATTTGTATTTTTTATGATAAATTAACACTTTAATCTTAAAAGGTGTGTGACTATAGTAACAAAATAAAAAAAAATCTGGAGTGACTCCACTCGACTTTCCGAACACTTACGATTAAGATAATTACCAAGCATTTAAATAAATTTTTATCGATGAATAATTCAAACATATATACCAAATTGAAACTCAATCGAATGCACCGTTTAAACGCTTGCGCACTTTCAAGAATTTCTCCCCATATGCCATTATATAAATGAAATTTTTGTCGTAGCCCTGTAGAAAAACTATAAGTATTATACACACCAAAATCAATACCAGTCTTAAGATGGTTATTTATAACATATATACCCAATTTCAGCTCCATCGAAGATACCGTTTAAACGCTAGCGCACTTTCAAGAATTTCCCTCCATAGGCCAGAATGTAAAAGAAATCTATGTCGTAGCCCCGTAGGAGAACTATAAGTTCTATACACACCAAAATCAATACCGGTCTTAGGATGGTGGTTTATAACATTTATACCCAATTTGAGCTCAATCGAATGTATCGTTTAAATGCTAGCGTACTTTCAAGAATTTCCCCCGGTAGGCCATAATGTAAAAGAAATCTTTGTCGTAGCCCCGTAGAAAAACTATAAGTCCTATACACACCAAAATCAATACCGGTCTTGCGACGGTGGTTTATGACATATATATCCAATTTGAGCTCAATCGGATGCTCCGTTAAGGAGCTATCGTGTTCACTCACATACACACAAACGCACATACACACACACACACACATACATACATACATCTCGTAAAAATAGCATAAATGGATTCAGAAGCCCTCAAAACGTGTAAAAACACCAAAATCTCGAAGTTGAATTTTTTCATGATTACAATACTTTTCTTACATGGTACATGTTCGGAAAGTAACAAGTAGGTAATGACTAAATGTGCTATTTTGTTTTTAAAATAAAATTCCACAAGATTTTTAAAAAACTGTTGCCAAATTCTAGTACTAGAATATGTAACAAATAAACAGATAAGTCACTTTTAATGTTTTGTAAAGAAAAAAAAAATGGTCTGAAGATTGAGATTAAAATGGAATAACCCTCCACCCTAATGAACAGGCTTAAGCATACAAATAAACCAGTGGCGCACCCAGGATTTTGGTTTAGGGGGGGCTGGGGTTACAAATACTGCTGAACTCTATAGTGACCTAGATTATAATTACAACTCTCTTATAACCAGTGGCGTACGCAGACATCCTTCAAGGGAAGAGAAGGGGGGGGGGTGTAGACAAGGGTGCCGGCAGGATCATTTCCAGGGGGTGCACCCACGATATATATACATATAACTTGGCCGTTCGAGCCTCGTCAGGGGGAGACCCCCCTAATTTTTTAGTTTCATTATTGCCGTATTAAAACGATATTAATTGACTATTTTATCTCTCACCCCTTTTTCTTTTATTCTTCCTTTACATTCATTTCATCGAGTGGAAGTAGGAGGGTTTCCTGATCTTTCCTTGCAATTGCAAACGTGGGTCAATGATAACTGAAGTAACTTATATATAATTTTTAGTATCAATCTTAACACACCAAAAATTTTGCTTTTAGTTATTTGATATTGTTGGGAGAGCTTTAGGCGAGTAAGGTTGCTGTAATTCACCTGGTAACCCTATTGGCGAGTCATCCAGAGTGGATAAGAATTCCAGGCTGTTAGGCTTATGTTTAAAATTATTCTTTTTTCCACTTTCACATTTGCCAGCACAGTGCGTTTACACCTTTTACAAGTTATTCTTGAAGCATCCTTAATTTTATGAGTCCATGTTTTATGTTTCTATGTTTTGTAATTATCTTTATTCAGCATTTCAATTCACCAAGTTACAGCTGCCATTTTGAGGATGAATGATGCAGATGCAGCCTTGAAACGAACGTTAAAAATCAGCAAATAAATAAATTAATCCATCTGGTGTCCATAACCTTTTAGAAATGTTAGCAGAGTTATGGTACAAACATAGTAAGTGTGGAATTTTAACATAACACTTACTTTATTAAATTAGAAAAGAAGAAACAGGCACATCACATAACAAGGTAACACCAAGAAGGAAAAAAGTATAGAAGTAAAAAGTATATGTGTGCGAGCACAGTTACAGTTAAGTAGATAAATGTTTATTGAGGGATACAGAATTCAGGAAGATAAGACATTGCACAATAAAAAAAAATAAACAATTCAATACTCAACAATTTTCTTAAGCTGTTGAAATTTTTATGATTGTAACCTATTTATACAAAAATACATGTGATGCATATTCTACAGCTTACGAAATATTGTAACAGTAGATTAAAGCTTTTGTGAACTAATAGAATTAAATATATGTAAAATAATCAACAACTTTTATGTCGCATTTTTGGGACAATTTTCAATAAAGGGGGTGAGAGATAAACTGGCCTATGAATTCAGGGTGTTCCTGAATTCATAGGCCAAAATTTAAGACTAAAATGCATATAAAGAAGCATTTTTTGTATAGAAGATTAGCAGTATGGGGTTAGAAATAAAAAGTGTAAATGGAAATATAGCAAATGAAAAAGCTCTACTGCAAATGCTCAATGTGCTGGTAGCGTCTAGAAAGTGATTGGTGTACTCTTTCGGAGATGCCAGCTATTCCACAAATGGTTGCAGCAGTTACTAAAGCTTTGCAATGAGACCCTCATCTGTGTCAACTGGAGTCTCGTAAACGAGTGCCTTGAGGTGTCCCCAAAAGCAAAATTTGATACTTGATTAATCTCATGAAGGTGCTGGCCAAGTGACTAGTTCAATTTGTCCAATTGACCTGATGTCAAAGATGACAATGGGGTAATTACGCACATTATATTTACGAAATAGGCTGGAGCCATATCCTGCTGAAACTATCTACATTTTTCATTTGTGACCAAACGTTGCAATGCAGAAAAATGCTTCTTTGTATGTATTTTAACTACCTTCAGGGCACCCTGTATACATACATATAAAAAATTAGACTATTTGGCATTCGAAGGAAGAAGAATCTTGACTGGAAAATGTAGCATCAATATGTAAAATAAACATTGTCATAGTTATTTTGTCACAGCTGAAAAGTACAAAATCTTAAACTATTAATTTGGCCTAATTAATAATACCTCAATTTAAGTATATTAATAATTAATTATTTAAATTATATGCTATTTTGATAACATTGTTTTATATTTGAACAGACGAATTTTTCCAGAAAAACTGAAGCGAAATGTATTTTCTCTAGCATTGATGTATATAGCAATTTTTTGGCTTAGGGGTCCCCGCCATGTACAGTGCTATGGTAGATGGCTGAAATGTGAAGATCAATAGTTCTGGCCTGCTGCACAGTTGTCAATCTAAAGGTTTTGAGTTTTAGCGGTTTTCTCTACATGTTATGTGAATACGTGTTAGAACCCTTTAGAAAGTCTTCTGCCCAAGGCAACCCCACCCCCTTCCATGACAGATACCCCATGTGCAGGTTTGTCTTAAGTGCACTTGGCAAGGACATCCAAATATTAAAATAGAGCCCAAGTTTCAAAAGTGACGCAGTGATGCCTTCACTTAATATTTGAAAAATGGCCATGTCAAAAAACTCAAAATACAAATTTTCATCTAATACTTTTTGAGTTTAAATCTCTGAAAAATTAACTCTATAATGTTAAAAAGAAATGTTAAACTTTAAGCGTTAAGTCCTAAAATAATTGCATTTTATCATATTCACAGTAGAGTGTCGATAGTTCGAGTCTCGATTGTTCTACTTTTCCATACATCTTAGTGAAAAAATCAGTTTAGCTCCCAAATAATGACCAACATATATAAAACGGGCAATTTTTTTTAATTGCGGGACAAAATTTCAAATACTTGCTGCACCCGGAAGCGCTATCAGAAATCCATCTCCCAAAAAAAAGCGGGTCTATTTTTTTCTGTAGATGTCCTCATAGACATTTTGTGCAGTGTTGACATGCTGCTCTGGCAATAGTGCGATATTGCTGTACAGAAACGAGTCAACACAAAACAATTGACTATTATTTTCCGATATTATTAACCTGCTCTAATCAGTAATGTGATAATATGTAACTACATTTTTCATTTAAATATGCACTCAAATCACAAAAATTGCTTTATTTCCGTTTATCTGTTTGTTAATGGAATGATTTCGATAGTTCGAGACAAGCCCGGTCCCGCCTACCTATAATATTATTGTGACAATTTCAAAATATTTTGTTCTAATTGTGGGCACATGCCGTGAGGCATTTAACACTACTACGACGGTAAGCGTTAGTCAATACATTATGAGGACTCATGTGCGCACGCCAACATTATCCCAAAATAAAAATGTGGATGACTTCTAAAAATTTTAAAATTTATGTACAATGGTAGAAAATATTAAGCCACAAACACAGGTCTAAACAGCTAATTTAATGCGACAGTTATACGTAGAATACAAAATATCACACACACATTCAGGCTCTTTTTTTTTTACTGCACTAAGGGTAAAACAAATTACTTATATTTTCAGGTTAATTATACTTTTTTGAAACTCAAGGGGGAGGGGGGGTGCAAGTGCACCTCCATCCAGGCACCCATGGTTGTAGACATAACTTTGTGTTAAAATGCATAATATTTAAGCTAAAAACTCAAAATTTATGGACATTTTGTTAAAAAAAACTGACAAGGGGGAGGGTTTGACTCCCCCCCCCCTTGTATATACCACTGCTTATAACGTTAAAGCATGAGAGCTTGCCCATACAACACAAGCCCACTATCAACATAACTTATTAGAGTCATAAATAATTATTCAACTTTTAAGAGGCATTGTGCCCAAGTTTAACTTTATTTCACACATTAACTGTAAGTATTTATTTAAAAACCATCATTCCCACTTTTAATTAATCCCCTCCCCCACAAAAACATTAGAAATAATTTGAGGACAATTTTTAAAATAAAGTATTTTAACTCATTAGACACAAATTTCAATTTTTAAAGCTTTTTGTATCTAATGCTCCAGGTTTAGAGGGGCTTTAGCCCCCTCCGTAGGTGCGCCTATGACATAAACACATATATACAAAAAGCTTGAGTTGGGTTTTTGACATGACAAGCATCAAAAACTAGTTTAAACTGTCAAAAACTAATCCATAAAAGAAATAGAACAATATGATAACTTATGCAGTATATTTACATTTGGCATAACTAAATGTATAATTAAAATTGATTATATTAAAAAATAACAATTATGCTAACACATAAGTTGTGCTCATTAAGAATAATTGGTTTAATACCATTTTTTTTACATGATACAAATTTAGAAATTTAATGTATATGTACATACAATAATTGTACATATAATTATATAAATAATGTTCTGCAGTTTTTCAAAAATTTCCAAACTAAAGTATAGCTAAACATGTTCTAGAAGCAAACATTAAGTTTAATTTTGGTTTAATCTAAATACCTAAACTGAAAAGGCTTAAAACAACAGCAATAACATAGTAATTTCAGTCATTTACATAAATAAAATTAAGATCAGGACCTTTAATTATCAATGTACAATAAAGTGTACAAAAAATTTCGTAATTTAAATGTTAAGAGTAAGCACTTTCTTATAAAACACATAATGCTCCTATCTTTTTCACAATAAAATAACCCTGATGGATGTAAACAATGTAAGGATTTTTTTCTGATTATAAGGCTTTATTTTTCTAAATATTAATTGATTGCACATATTTAAATACAAACTATTTTACAATAAAATAAACAGAAACAACAACAGCAACTTTAATTTAATGGGAAAAGAAAAAAAAAACAGTACAAATTTTGTCGCTACACAATTAAGATTGACAATTGTTTAAAATATTAGATTAAATTTAAATTAAGGGAAAGATAGACTAAATGAAAAGACAATTTTCACTGCTAGTTAAGCTCAGTAAGAGTATTCAAAAAGTAAACCTAAAGTATGCTTGTTACATCCAGTGTACAATTCATATCAAGATTTCTCACCTAATATAATTAGTAATGACGTTTACACAATAAAATATCGATCAATATTTTTTCGTTAAAAACAGGATTTTACTTGATAAATGGTTGGCAAGGTAACGGATTATAAACGTTTAGTATTTGAATGATGCATATTAAAAATAGATAATAATAATTAAAAAAATAAGATTGCAACAATTTGATTAATACGCTTGAAGTTTAAGCAAACGTAGATTAGAACATGAAATCAAAGTAAACAATAGCTATTATAGAAGTTTTTAAATCATTTTTTTATTCTTTTAAAATATAATATATTAAAGTGAATAAAATTACAACAGCATAAATAACTTTTATAAACAAAACAGAATCATTTCTTATTCTGAACATCTTTAATTAAAAATTAGGTAAATCTCACTGTTTTTATTATCATCTTACGCGACAGGGGTTCAAATAAGGATATGTAAACAAACAACAAAAGGGTCCATATAAGAACTTCCTGTTGGCGTAAAACCTTATGTACACCCCGCGATTCATTTTCTATTCTGGCAGACCAGGTAAATAAGAGAATTCCGAATGAGCCAATCACGAGGCGTATAGGGTTGCCAGAAAGGGTGCAAATAAGCTTTGCCTGATCAAGGTCATGAATGATGCAATATGTAAATTTTATTACTATCTTTGAACAGCTCTAATATTATTATTTTTTTAAATCTGAGCGTACTCACAGTTTTCATTTTTAATAAAGTTTTAAACTTTTTATGAGTAATGAAGTCATATACTCCTTACATATTAAGTCAAAAATTCTGCATTGCTGGAAATTGTTTGAAATATTTTGGCATCAATGTAATGTTTGTTATTGTTTAGACATGGCCGCTCTCGGCTAAGGATGGAGGAATTTCAAATTTCTGAAAGTAAAATAGAATAAAATCATGTTTTAAACAATTTCTACGTTATTTTACTTACTGTATGCAATTTTTAAAGATAGTTTAAAATAGTAATTAATTAACTGAAGCATTTTCCCTGGAGTAATAACTTTGATTAAAAATGGTAAAATATCCATTGATATAAATTGAAGTTGGTATCACGGTAGACATTAAGTTGCAATCACTTGATAATGACTACCAATTTCGTTAGCGAAACCGCTATTGAGTATTTTAATTATTTGCCCAAAGAACATAAAAGTCATGGACATTATTGTTACTTTTGTGTGTTTCTTTGGTAGATATGTTATAGTGGCCGCTAAAATTCAACCCTGGCATTATTGTAATATAAATCAAACTCAGTGGCCTCTATAACACACTAGCACTAGTACTGTTTCTAAGTAAGTTCGTTAATTTATAATCTCTTGACAACGATTCTGCCAATTTCGTTAGAGGAACGGCTATTGAGTGTTTCAATTATCTGCCCAAGGAAGAAAAAATCATTGTCATTGTTTTATGTTTATTTGGAAGATATGTTATGGTGGCCACGAAAATTCGATCCTGTAATAATTCTAATGTCAAGCAAGCTCAGTGGTCTCTATAACACACTAGTACTGTTTCCTTATGCTAGCAATTATTCTTTATAACATCCATCTGCGAATAAACTCTTGTAAGCGCGTTTGGACTATATTCCGTATACGGTGCCTTGTTTACATGTCAATGGTTTGTTTACAAATCATTGGCGAACAATCTGACGCGAGAGTGAGCGATGCACCGCCAACTGCCGGTGGTAGTTGTGACTGGCAACCATAAAGAATACGTGTTTCGTCAGGTTTGGGAATTTGAAATTGTTTGCGTTATTGATGGAAGGGAATGAAATGTGTTATGTTAATATAAGAAAAGAATTTGTGGGTGTTTGTTAGAAATATAGTACGTTATAAGCCGGTGGGTGTTGGGGACATTTCTGAGCGGTTATTTACCAAAAAAATAGAGGTAAGTGTTCTTTTTTAACGAATCTTTCGATGTTTAAGGTTTTTAATGTGAATTTTAAATTGATATTTGAAGTGTTTATGTTTTCGTAAGTGCTATTTACGTGCTATTCTAATCATACTGACTTTATAAGAGGTGTACAACTAGGTTGTTTAATCCACCGATGTTTTTTTGAGTTGAAAACGGGCCAGTGTTTGCCCAGTTTACATTAGCTGTACAACTAGGTTGCTTAGTTCACTGTTGTTGTTTTTTTTTAGTTAAAAACGGTCCACTGGTTGCGTAGTTTACATAGCTGTACAACTAGGTTGCTGAATCCACTGAGGTTTTTTTAGTTAAAAACGGGCCACTGGTTGCCTAGTTTAGATAGCTGTACAGCTAGGTTGCTGAATCCACTGAGGTTTTTTTAGTTAAAAACGGGCCACTGGTTGCCTAGTTTAGATAGCTGTACAGCTAGGTTGCTGAATCCACTGAGGTTTTTTTAGTTAAAAACGGGCCACTGGTTGCCTAGTTTAGATAGCTGTACAGCTAGGTTGCTGAATCCACTGAGGTTTTTTTAGTTAAAAACGGACCACTGGTTGCCTAGTTTAGATAGCTGTACAACTAGGTTGCTGAATCCACTGAGGTTTTTTTAGTTAAAAACAGACCACTGGTTGCCTAGTTTAGATAGCTGTACAACTAGGTTGCTGAATCCACTGGGGTTTTTTTAGTTAAAAACGGACCACTGGTTGCCTAGAATGACTAGTAAACATGGCGACAGTCGCTGGAGCTTGGCGGTCGCCAAGCTCCCGCGACTGTGCCTGTTTAATGGGGTGGCCCCGGCTTGTATATTTACCCGCGTTTTGAAAAAAATATTGTTAAATTGCAGATAATGGGGGAAACGTTATGCAGAATTAACAAAAAAAAG
>JAWZYV010000766.1:0-18539 GCA_038373885.1 Cheiracanthium punctorium | reverse complement strand
TGTATTTTTAAAATTAGAGGAGGTGGTGCAATGTGGAAACTCAGTTTTTTTTTTATTTGTAAAAAATCAGTGAATCGTTATTTTAATCTGGAAAATTGCCTCAAAATGCCTTATAATGTTAGAAATATGGGACCATGACTCGCAAGTGCAAAAACTATGTACTTAAAAAATTAAAAAATATTTGGCACATGTACTAGCATATTTCGATTTTTCAAAGAGTGAGGGTAATGTGGAAGCATCCTAAAACTACAGTAACTCAATGTGTAAACACACAAAATGGTTTGAATATAGCATGTTTGTATTCACATAAAACATTATCTGTTAATGAAACGAATGTAACAAAATATTTAAAGTAACAAAAGCTGAAAGTTTTACTGTAAAAAGAATTTCTTTCAAGTTTTTTATTGTCAACAGACAAAGGTGTTATGAGGGTAAGTACAGTACTACTTGCAGAAATCACAAATATAAATGTCTTGTGCCCAGAAGCATAGCGTGCCTTGGCGGGGCCCGTATAAAAATTTGTTTGGGGGCCCTTAGGAAGGGTAAAGATTTCTCACAAAAGAAAAAAAAATGTTTGCATAAAATTAAAAGAAATATTTATTCATAATTATCTATCTGTCACTTTTTCCAAAATTTTTACAAACAATTCAAATTAAATATACACTCAGCTTGCCTTTTTTTTCTGCAAACTGATTTATTAAATCATTTAGCTGATAATGACTTTAGTTTTTCTAAAGTTACTGCCTCTATGGACAATAGTGACAGGTCTGACAAGCGTTCCTGTCCCATCGAAGTTCTTAGGTAATTTTTTATCAGTTTTAATTTTGAAAAACTTCTTTCAGCAGTTGCGGTTGTAACTGGAAGGGTCAAGAATAAAAAGCATGCTGTTATTACCTCCGGAAAACTGGATGCAATTTTAACCTTAATGGAATGAATATCAAATAAAAAACTGGGAAGTTTTTATTCCCGTGGCCCGGGGGCCCCGTATAATTGATACGGCAGATACGGCGGTAGCTACGCCCCTGCTTGTTCCGTACTCAGAGTGTTCCGTACACACTCAGAGTGACTCCATTCCTCACATAATTGACATTGAATCTACAGTTCACCAAGGATATCTTTCGAAAATGGATTCCCACAAAATAAGCACAGGGCGTCCTTTTCAGTGGGCTCCTTTACTCCGAATGGAAGATCTAGATTGGACTCTCCTGAAGATAAAGATAATTTGTTGGACTCTTCAGCATCCGACTCCATTTTGTACTGCAAACGTTTTTTCTCTTCTTTAACTGGAGGAGGAGCTTTGGCCATTTTTGTAGTTTTCTTACCGGCTGCAAGCGGCTTCTGTTTAGTACTAGTCTTACTCTTACATAAGGATTCGTCAAGCTGTTTTTTGTACGGAGACGATGTGAAAACAGCGCAAGAACAATGCAATGGATGTTCGGGGGGAGGGAATGTGGAGACGTTTCCATACTGCCCTCATCCACATGTATCCAAGCTACCCGCACTTTAGCCAAACTGGATTTTACGACATAAGTATAAAAAAAACGTTAGCTTCTGATTTATTCAAATCCACCGATACCTTCCGAGACAGCACAGCAAACTTGCAGCAAGCTTGATTTATCAAGTCAATAAACTTTAATTAAGCTTGAAATTTTCAAGCGTGTAAACTTAATGCAAGCTTGAATCAAGTGTTCTAGTTTACACTTGCCCAGCTTGCATTAAGCTTGACATAGCAAGCTTAATTTCAAGCTTAAAAATTTTTCCTAAAAAAATTTTTCTAAATACATGGGGCGCCCGTCGGCGAACGCGCCCCACATACTTTATTTTTCCGCGCATTTTCCCCTCTATGCTGAAATTTTAATCGGCTTCCATCAAACGTCGGCGGCTGGGTTCGATCTCGGGAAATATGGGCTGGGAGGCCCTTGTGCTAACCTTTCCGCCAATAAGCTTTGGGCAGCTATGACTAAAGTTTGAAGTGACTGTATTCACGCCGTTTTCTGGCCAGATCGATCTGTATGGGCGATGCCAAGAACATACCCAGGGGGGTGGTCCAGGGGGTCCGCCCCCCCCCCGAAATTTCAGTTTTTGTTTACAAAATAAGAATGACGAAGTCTCACTCTGAAAAATTCTGCCTTTTTCACCGTTTAAACCCCCTCCGAAATTTTTTTATGGGTACGTCCCTGGGCGATGCTGATAAGTTTCTTTCATTTTTCCATGGGATGAATCAAAATTTAAATAATGTTATGTGTGATTTATAGACTCTACTAATAGGGAAATAAGCATAATATAAACTTAAAAGCAGCACACGTTTTAAAACTTTCAATATCGAACTCTCATGTTGAGCAATACTGCTGGCCAAAATCGAGACAAACGACTGATTTTGAAATCAATTTCATAGTATAATTGTATTTTATTTTGAAGAATTTCCATATCTGGAAATATAGAATCTTTTTTTTAATTCTATGGTCAAGTACATTTATGACTGATTAATTATTTTGTGGAGGCCGGATTACGCCTCATTCTACCACCCATAAAGTGAAGTATATTAATTAACTAAATGGTGTTAATTATATTAAAATTTATTTTTATGACTAATTAATTAGTTAATGGAATTACCAATGTTAATTAGATGTAAATAAAACTAAAACTCCCCTGGTGTTACACTTCAGAGGGGCTTATCCCATTCATTCCTTCCCCTTGCGTGTTCTGTCCAGGTTTTGTGCGATAATAAAATAAAACACAACTTTTACGAACTTTTCTTTATTGAGCAAATTTGAGAAACCCTAGACAATTAATGTCCATTCTCTTTCACAGATGGCGCCATCAACGCACGCTTTCGAAAGGAAAAATCAAACTGTATTTCAGCTTGACAATTCAAATTGACTCCTGCAAGCTTAAATTGAATTGAACTGTCAAGCTTGTATTAATACGTCAAATTCAAAGAAATGTCAAGCTTGATTTAAGCTTATGTGCTGTCTGGGATTCCCAATAACTCCCTTTAACAATACTCTGATACCAGGGGCGTAGCCAGAAATTTTTCATGGGGAGGTTACGACTACTACAATTCACATATATGTATACGCGTGTGTGATAAGGGAGTGAAGAATATACATTTTGTATGGCAAAAAATTACTCATGGGGGGGGGTATGAACCCCATAACCCCTCCCTTGGCTACGCCCCTGTCTGATACGTATTACACTATATCTATGATACGTTAGACAAAATAATATTACAAATTTATCTCCAAAAACTTCCCAAAATAGTGTAAAAAAAAATCCAGGCACCACAATTAACAACAATAGCCGACTGATTCCAAATGTTGTACCGTGACGAAAAGGGACGAAAGTGACTGTTTACGGCGATCGTCTCCATGGTAAAGCTCTCTGCAGTCAAAATACGTTACGTTTCCTCATTACCTAAAGTGACCAGACGTCCTGCCTTTCGCGGGACAGTCCCGATTTTTACCTATAAGTCCTGCTGCCCCCACAGAACCCTAAAATGTTCCGCATTTCCATTCCTGTCCTGCCAAAGTCTTGCTTTATGAAAAATAAATGTAAAATATAAATTGAGAATAAATTCACATGAAAATGATTGTTATTTACAAAGTTTTTTGCTACTTATATTTAATACCAGTTTTTCTTTTAATTGATGAAAATGATTGTTTTGCAGTATGTATTAATACATACCTATATCAATGATGGTGATTCTATATTGCTAGAAAGCAAACTATTTTGGAAAGTTATCCAAAGATTAACAATAAAATTATTTAAAACCTAAGTTTGTATAATAGTCCTCTTTTATTTATATATTTGCATATTTTTTAAATTCATTTTTCTCATAGAAGTAGAAAATCTAATTATGTACAGAAAAGAAAAAATCTTGAGGAAGGGGGGGGGGGGACCTGAAAGATACACCAATAAATTTTCAATTTATTGGTGTATCTTTTGATCTCTTCATGGTTTCTTATTTGATTTTTATTTTTATTTTATTTTTAATAAAATCTATAGAAGCAAATTTATTTTAAAACATGCATTTTGATAAAATAAGTTTTAATATTTAAAAGTGTAATGATATTTTAATCAACATCCAATAAAACATTATCGTTTTTAAATAATTTTTCTACCCTCGGATTTGTAAGCCTCCGAAAGTGATGCCCTGCCTGGTAAAGAAAAGATATTTGAAATGAATTGGCTTGTGAAGCAGAATGACTTTCCCCTTTGCCAGAAGAGGGCGCCTTTGAACTCTAATCTTTTTTCTTACCTTTCAGATGCAGCGAAGGCTTCGATGTAAAGTGACGTGGAAAGGGGTTTGCCCTCTCTGATAACAAAATCTAAATGTCCCTTGTAAAATGTTGTGTAGTGTAAGATGTGTTTATTTAATCCAGAAATAAATTGTATTCGTCCTTTAGACACTGACTTGATTCACTGAGACAGCAGCAGGAAACAGGAAATCAAAAGAAAAGCTACCAGGGCAGGTAGGCTAGATCTTTTTTATGAACTGTATTCTCTTATTTATATCAGAACTGAAATTCGAAAGAAATACAGTATAGCAATTGTTTCATTTGGTGCCGAAAACCCTCGATTTTTCCTGCTGATTGTTTGTAATTGTTAAGTGAAAAGAAAATGACGTCAGAAGTGACGAATAAATTGAAAACACAAAGAGGTGGCTTGAGAACAAGCTACACGAAACTGACTCCTAAAATCGACGAAGCCTTGGCAAAATTAGATGAGGAATATTTAGAAATTGCTCTCGCTCAGTTGTCAGAAAAGGAAAAACAAATAATTGAGCTCGATAAGTTAATCATAGACGAAATCGAAGACTGTAAACAAATCCCAGCCGAAGTTGAATCAGCTCAAGAATATCGAGATAAAATCATCATGTATAAAATTAAAATTGAAAAGGTTCTAAAAAAAATGCACGAATCAAGAAACAAAAAATGCTAGCGCCGATATTTCAAATACAATTACTAACGACCCATCTCAAAATTCAAATGTTCCAATTAAGATTAAATTACCCAAAATTAACATCGAAAAGTTTGACGGCAATCCTGAGAATTTCCAAGAATTTTGGTCTCAGTTCAAAAACGCGATACACGAAAATCAAAATCTCAATAAAATAGACAAATTTACGTACTTAAAAAGCTTATTAAAATCAAAAGCTCAAATCGCGATACAGGGATTATCGTTGTCAGACAAAAATTATGATATTGCTGTTAAAATTCTTGAAGACCGATATGGCAAAAAGGAAATTTTGATTAGGTCTCACATAAATAATTTATCAAATTTGTCACCTATTCGTAATGCATCAAATATAAAAGACCTGCGCGAATTGTACGATACATGTGAAATTCAAATACGTAGTTTAGAATCGCTTGGTATTGAGCTAGACAGTTATGGTAATTTACTTTTTCCTATCATAACTAAATTAATTCCCGATAGCTTAATTTTGAACTACAACCGCGAATATAAAAACGAAACAGACTCTTGGAATGTAACGCAATTGTTAGAATATTTGAAAACCGAAATCGAAATTAGAGAACGTACATTTTCGTTTCAGAAGAAGGAGTCTGATTACTTTCAGCATAATTCTAAAAATAGAAATGAAAGGGATTTAACTAGATTGGGACAAAATAATTTTTCGAAACCAAAATACGCCAAGAATCCGAGTGCTGCTGCTTTTAATGTAGTTAGTAATGAAAATAAGTGTATATTCTGTAGCGATGATCGTCATGAAAGTAATGAATGTAAATTAAGTATTTCTGAGAAAAAACAAAGTCTATTACGTCAAGGAAGGTGCTTTAATTGTTTACAAAAATTTCACGTTGTAAATCGATGTTTTAAGAAACCCGCATGTAATTTCTGTTCCCAAAAACATAATCAAAATATTTGCGAAAAACGTTTGGAACCAAAAGCAGAAGTTCCCCAGAGTGAAACGATCGTCTCCTCCGTTACGGGAGATAGAAATTCGAACACAGATATTTTACTTCAAACTGCAACAGTATTTGTAGAAAATAAGGTTAAACCAGCCGAAATACGGTTATTATTAGATTTGGGGAGTCAAAGATCATTTATTGAATCGGAACTCGTTAATGAATTAAAATTAAAAATAATAGGAAAAGAAACTATAAAAATATACCCCTTTGGTTCGAAAGAACCCCAGAAAGAAATTATAAATCGCGTTCTAGTAAATTTGAGAAACGTTCGTGATCCCACGAAAAAGATACAATTGGAAGCTTTAGCTACTGACAAGATAAGCAGTGCAGTAATTTATCGGCCAGAGCGAGAAATAAAAGAACATTGTGGCATAAACAAATTTTCACTGGCAGATGAATCATCGGATCAGCTGTTTCGAAGTGGAAATGAGCATTCCCAACTCCTTGATTTACCCCCAGTCAGAATTCTCATAGGCGCCGAACATTATTGGAGTATCGTCTCCGGTGAAATACGCAGGATACCGAATTCTTCTGTTGTTGCAATGGATAGTCTTTTCGGATGGGTTTTGAGCGGTTCTTGTGATTTAGAAAATAAAATTGACACTGAGAGGAGCGCGAAAATAATGAAGATAGTTGTAGATTCTTCGCGAGAAGAAAATTCCGATCTGATTTTACAAAATTTTTGGAAATTGGATATAATGGGCATTGAAAACGAAAAAAGGGATTTATCCAATAATGACGGAGAAGTTGTTTTAAAGGATTTTGAGAAAAATATAAATTTTCAGAACAACAGATATAAGGTTAAACTACCGTGGAATGAGAATGCGGATAAATTAGAAAATAATTATGAAATCGCAAAATGTCGCTTAGGAAAACTGGTTAAGAGATTTGATAGAGATAAGGAATTTTACCAGCGGTATAGGGATGTATTATCGAAACAGATTTGCGAGGGTATAATCGAACCTGTAGAATTTAAAGAAAAGGAGAAAATGAATATCGATAGAGAATATTATATGCCTCATCAGGCCGTTATTCGTGATGATAAAATTACAACGAAGCTAAGAGTAGTTTTTGATGCCTCATCACACTCGCAAAATAAATTATCGTTAAATGATTGTTTACATTCCGGACCGAATTTGAATCCTGACTCACTAAATTTACTTATAGATTTTAGAAACAAACCAATCGCGTTAACTGCCGATATAGAGCAAGCGTTCTTACAGATATTGTTAGATGAAAATGATAGAGATGCGGTTAGGTTTTTATGGATTGAGAATGATTATGAAAGGAATGCGAGTTTGAAAACTACCATTTTTAGAATGACTCGTGTTTTATTTGGAGCTACTCCAAGTCCTTTTTTATTGGCTGCAACTCTCAAACATCACATAAGAAAGTACGAACATAAATATCCGTTAGCATATCGTATTTTAAATTCCCAATTATACGTTGACGATTTAATTTCTGGATTAGAAAATGAAAATCAGTGTTTTGAAATTTACCGACAAATAAAAGAAATTTTACACGAAGGTGGATTTAATATGCGTAAATGGAAAACCAATTCGGAATGTCTTCAGATAAAGCTAGATCAGGCTGAAAACTGTAACAAATCTTTGAGGGAAACTTCGAAAGTTTTAGGTTACCTCTGGAATTCAGACGATGATACGTTAAAATTAGCATGTGAATTTCTTAAATTTAATCAAAAATTTAATCCGTTAACTAAACGATTACTTTTGAAAATTGCCTCAAAATTATACGACCCCATTGGCTTTATCACTCCCTTTACGCTGAGACCAAAAATTCTTCTTCAGGATATTTGGGATCAAAAATTTAAATGGGATGATCCTCTACCATTTGATATAACGAAAGAATGGAACAAATGGTGTGATGAATTAGAAGATTTAAAGGAATTTGAAATACCCAGATTTTACCTCAAGGACGCTAACGAAAATGAAGATTTTGAATTTCATTGTTTCGTCGACTCGAGCAAGCGAGCCTACGGTGCAGTCCTGTATATTCGGTATACAGATTATAACGGACAGTTTCGGACATCGTTAATTTGCTCCAAATCCAGAGTTGCACCACTTCAAAAATTAACTCTTCCAAGACTTGAATTGCTATCAGCTGTAGTCGGAAGTCGACTATATGAGTACGTAAGAAACAGCCTTTCAAATATAACAAATGCACGAATCAGATTCTGGACAGATTCGATGATTGTGCTTCATTGGATTAGTGGAAATTCTAAGAAACTGAAAACGTTTGTCCAAAATCGTGTGAGTGAGATTCGTTCAAGGACTGATGCTTCATTTTGGTCGCACTGCCCTGGAGATCAAAATCCAGCTGATGTGCTGACTCGAGGCGAATCTTTACGAAATCTGCTTGATAAAGAACTGTGGTGGAAAGGACCAAAGTGGTTGAGAGAAAGTGAAGATTATTGGCCAAAAGAAAGCCAAGAAATTGCGGACATTGAAAATTATGACGAAGTGAATGAGTCAACCGTTTTCACTATGAATGTCCAGACCGAAAAAATTGTTGACATTGAAAAATTTGGGCACTTAACGAAACTCTTACGCACCACTGCCTGGGTAAAAAGATTTATCTTTAACCTTAAGAATAAAGAAAGCAGAAGATCTGGAACTCTTAGTAGCGACGAGTTACAGTCAGCAGAAGAATACTGGATAAGAAAAACTCAAGAAGAAAACTTCGGGGAAGAATTGGAAGCACTAAGGTGCGGGCGTGAAATATCTCCAAATTCCAAATTGAAAAATTTTTCCGTTGGGTTAGATGAAAACAATATTATTCGCCTTCGAAGCCGACTTCAGTATGCTGACATTACTCATAACGAAGCGTACCCGATGTTGTTACCCGACAGAAGTCACTTTACCAATCTCGTGATTCGCCGCAGCCATTTGCGGTTAGGGCATGCAGGAATTGCGGACACCTTAACAGACGTTAGAGAAAAATTTTGGATCCTAAAAGGACGACAGCGAATCAAGAGCATTGTGTTCAACTGCAATCTTTGCAAAAAATTTCGAGTTAAGCCTTTTACCCAAGACGAAGCTCCTCTTCCCCCAGATCGTATTAAACAGACTCATCCATTTGAAGTAACGGGTATCGATTATGCTGGTCCCCTTTACGTAAAAAGTACAGACGGAACGAAAAAAGCCTACATTCTGCTTTTTACGTGTGCCGTCACCAGAGCTGTCCATCTTGAGCTCACCGAAGATCTGACAACCAAAACATTCTTACTCGCGTTTAGGAAATTTGTATCCAGAAGAGGACTATGCAGAAAAGTATACTCGGACAACGCGAGTACATTCAAAAGAGCTAAAATCGAAATAAATTTGCTGTGGAAACTTTTGAAGGAAGAAGAAATCCAGAGCTACTTTGCAAATAAAAACGTCGAGTGGAATTTTATCGTAGAGAGAGCAGCATGGTGGGGAGGATTTTGGGAAAGACTTATAAGATCCACAAAAAATTGCCTAAGAAGAATACTAGGAAAATCATCTTTGACGTTTCCAGAACTAGAGACTATAGTCATAGAAGTTGAGGCTATTATAAATTCCAGACCTTTGACATTTGTCTACCGTGAGTTCGAGGAACCTGAGCCACTTACTCCTGGACACTTCCTCATAGGTAGAAGACTTGTTGCTCTCCCTCCACACTCATCGGTAGCGCCAACCTCCACCAAGTCTGATCTAAAGGGTAGGTGGAAACATAAAAGAGCCATTTTGGAAAGAATATGGAGAAAATGGCAATCATCGTATTTGTTAGAACTGAGATCTGCCCACCAGTCAATGCGGTCCAAATCAAATGTTGAACCGACGAAAAATTCGACTGTCTTAGTGTATGACGAAAAGCTTCCTCGACTTATGTGGAAGATGGGTATAGTCATCAGTGTTCATCCAGGACGTGATGGAAAGACTCGTGCATGCACTATCAAACTTCCCAATGGAACTATACTGAAACGACCAATTCAACTTTTGTATCCTGTTGAACTTAATGTAGATGGAAAAGGACCTAGTGACTGTTTGTCCAAAGGTCCTTTGGGGCCGGAGGATGAAGCAGAATGACTTTCCCCTTTGCCAGAAGAGGGCGCCTTTGAACTCTAATCTTTTTTCTTACCTTTCAGATGCAGCGAAGGCTTCGATGTAAAGTGACGTGGAAAGGGGTTTGCCCTCTCTGATAACAAAATCTAAATGTCCCTTGTAAAATGTTGTGTAGTGTAAGATGTGTTTATTTAATCCAGAAATAAATTGTATTCGTCCTTTAGACACTGACTTGATTCACTGAGACAGCAGCAGGAAACAGGAAATCAAAAGAAAAGCTACCAGGGCAGGTAGGCTAGATCTTTTTTATGAACTGTATTCTCTTATTTATATCAGAACTGAAATTCGAAAGAAATACAGTATAGCAATTGTTTCAGCTTGTTCAGTACGGATAAAACGCTCGATAGCGTGTTCAGTGGGGCAGCGGAACATTTGAAGCCATGATGCAAAAAATTTCAGAGACCCTATCTAACTCCCACAGATCCCTTTTTATGAGGGACAATACCAGATATCCCGCAGTTGGTGGAAGCTGGGTTCGGTACCCATTATAACACCGAAAGTGTTGCAACGTTGGATCCTTTCAGCGATTAGGAGGGTGACTTCCTGTCTCGGAAGAATTGCTGTGAGATCTCCTACGCCAGTGGTTCCCAACATTTACTCCCTGCGAACCCTTTCAAAACTCACGAGGAATTTGGCGAACCCCTCCTGAAACCGTTTTATACTAGTATTTTGTTTTCGTGAATCCCTTTATATAGTTTGGGAACCGATGATCTACGGTAAACGGAGCTCGTGCACGAAAATCTCTCTGTGGATTCCGGATCCTCCATATTGAAATGATGTTTCTTGGGAGCTAATGCAGGTGCTGATATCTCATCTGTATTTAAAAGGGTAACTTTTATATTTGTGTAATTTTTACGCACCGAAAACAGCTCAGATGAGTAATATTAATCCGTCAAAGGTCCTATTTACTTCCAATTGACCACGGCCCAAAATCGTAATGATCGGGCCAGTCCTGCGGAGGTCGTATAGTCGTCGTCGTGGTCGGCTTCTCAATCGGATGGTTCTCCGATAAGCGGAAAATCGTACAAATTTACGAATTGATATGCTTCTCCATATTTTACATAATTCTAACAGAAAAATGAGGTTCTTCGCTTGTAAATAATGAATTTTGCACTTTATATCATGTAAATTGTTATTAGATGGCGCTGTTTTTCAACTTTTTGATCCATCGTTGCGATTTTTTTTTTTTTTTTTCAGTTTAGGAAAGCAAAAATAGGAGGAAAAAATTTTATGCTTTTAGTTCTATTACTATCGCTAAAGGGAAATTTATTCATGTAAAAATTCTTTTAAAAATATCTCTCCTTTCCCCCTGCTTTTGTACAACTATTGAAATGGTGTATCTATTCATACATTATGTTCTTTCACTGCATTTTCATTATTATTAGACCAATTAAATCTATCATAGTTTACAAAAAATAAGCTAGATAGTAGTTTTAATTGGCCTAAAAATGTCTCATTTTATGAGAATGTAAGTTTAAAATTACTAGCGTAGAAGTTAGTTTAGTTCAAGGTATTGTCTTCTCATTAAAAGATTTCTTCAACACTAATGACTGAGACCAAGAGAAAGACTCATTTTTCTTTAATAAGCTTCGTATAAATAAAAGTAATTGTGTTTGGGAATGTATTTATGTATCTATTACTAGATTGCCTGTTCTTCGTACGAAAGGAGGAATTTTTCTATCGGCTCAGGAGCATCTGAAGTTAGTTCGCTTGAAGCAGAAGTCGTGGTTCACTCTAACGATTGCATTTTGCTTTTGAGAATTTTGTAAAAGTTTGTTTCTCAAAATGTCTAGAGCACATATGGGCAACCGCCGGCGCGAGGGCCGGATGTGGACCACCACGGCTTTTGATAGGGCCGCGAAACATATCAAAGCCATGTATAAAACCCATATAAACCATTCAAAATCCCATATAAATCCCAATTATACGGACCGCGATTTCGCTAACATCCTGAATAGTTTGTACCGTAAATTTTCAAAGGTTGCCCATACCTGGTCTAGAGTTTCACGCTCTGCTGCCGAAACTACTACGTCTTAGTCGGTCGACGTTTTTCATGTATCCCCTACCCTCTACTCCCAATAAAGTGCTTGATTTGCACTAATAATGGATGAGAACAATTTTTTAGCTGCCAGAAATTATCCATGTTATATAAAGGATGTCCGGAGCCAACGGTACCCAATGGCTAGCTCATGAACCGTTAGTCAGAATGGTATACTTCCACTTGCAAAAATGATATACTCCCACTTGCAAAAATGTTTTAAGTATGCAATCTATTATCTCAGAAAAACTTTAAGTCAACAAATTTATTAATGTAAAAATTAGAAAATTTAAATTTTTATACGGCACACCGGTCATACCCGTTGAATTTAGGAAAAACTCCCTTAAACAATTTCATGAAGAAAAAAAATCGTCTTTCTACAACCAAAATTTACCGAGTTACAGCTGCTTAAAGTTAGAGCATTTTTCCACATTCGATATTTAGGGGTTAAATATAAAATGAAATTGAGAAAAATTAATATGTTCTGAGACCTGTGAGGGTGAGGGAGAGCCGTGTAATAGGGGGCAGTCGTCGTAACTCTCGTTCTATCCGGTAGAGCGAGACGTGTGTGCTGTACGTGAAAACGCTTTTTCTGTTTCACCAGAGTCCATTGTGTTCAGGGCCTAATTTCCGGAAGGGTATTCGGGGCAAGCGCCTGGGCTCGTGCAGTAACAACCTAAAACGGTTGTCGTCAGAAAATAGCGTTTTCTTCACCGCACTGCAAAAGAAAGTCTGTTAAACTGACAGAAAAAAACTGTCAACCAGGACGCCAGTTTATTTCCGTTTATTTTACAGAAGTCCCGTTTTCTTTTCCTTATACGGAAAATTTCTGTAAAATAAACTGGGAATCTGTAAAATTTATGGAAAACTTTTGTAAAAAATTGGAAATAAGCTGGCGTCCTGGCGGACAGTTTTTTCCTGTAAATTTGATAGACTTTTTTTGCAGTGCGTGTGCGGCGAATCCACAAAAGACGCATGGATACAGCTTAGCAAGTGCCCGTCGTGCACACATGAAGGCTGTGCGGACTTATCTCATCCCCTATATTATGGCTGTAAATGAAGGATTATGGTTGTACAAATGCAAGCAAGGCCATTCGCATGTTTATATTAAAAGTCATTTGTGTAATATGAGTCACTATGGATGATGTACGCATTGCTGTGTAATACGAACCTCTTCTCAAAAAATGACAATGAAGTTCCCATAGTTTGTCATAATAAAATTTCTTATCATTATAAAAGTAGTTTGCCTTTCACATCTTGTCTTTCAGCTTGAAAATTATAGCCATTGCGTTTCTGCAAGTGCGTTTGATCTTCCCCAAGTCACAATATTGACAGAGTTACTCAAATTATCTGATTCCAATTTGCTTTGAGTACCCTTAAGCCCTTCATGTGATTTCTTTTTTTTAATTCCTGAAGCAGCTGTAGTCTTTTTTCATGTTTTGCATTTAGGTTGTACTCGTGCATCTTACATTGTACATCATTTATATAAAAAATTTCAATTTAAATGGAAAGCTTTTTACATTTTCCTGAACACTGCGAGTTTCCTCCTTAATGGTATGGAAATTAACACATTTCTTATGTAAAATAACGTGCGTGACTTCTCGATGCTATGTTTACCATTTTCTCCACAAACACGATTCTTCAAATTCAAAGCGTACCCTACTTTTCTGAACATTAATTACAGTTTCATCACTATAACATGCTTCCGCGCATCACATCAGAATTAATCGAACGGACGTTCAATTCAGCTGTAACATTTCTGCGATGCATAAACTGCGACAGCCCGCTCTTTGTAATAGGATTTGGAATTCTGTGAAAAGATCGGGTACAGGAACATATTGAAAATATCCCCTGCATCGCAATTTGACTTACTAATGGTACTACTTAGTTAGTCGTATTTATACGATAATACTGACAATAAGTACATTTTTATGAAGTTTTATTTTTTTTCTAATATTAGTTGATAATTTAGTGTGTGCTCCGTGTTTAATATTGTTGGACCTGAATGCAGTATTCATTTTCTGTCACCATATTCAAATATACTGGGTGAACCATTAATTCGTTCGAAGTTTAAAAAATTCTTAAAAAGCACAAATAAAGATTTTAAAAATTGGGGTTTTCACGAATACGATCACAGGGAGATCGATGTTTTTTAAATAACAAAATAGTTATATAATACTAATAAATGGTGCCGAAATATCTAATGTAATATGTAGGGGGAAAAACGCCGATCAATTTCATTCTATTATTGCAAACAGCAATTGTTTATCCTCATTTGTGCTTTCATGAATTATTAAAGTTGGACGCACCCAAGGTCCAAGAAAAGTTCGTGAAAAATCCATTACAAAAGAATAAGTAATAAATTTAAAAAGTTGTAGTTCGCATGAATAGAACTAGAGAGGTTCAAATGATGTATGTCAGTGCAATTTCTCGGTAACTTTTTCAACTATAACTGTTTTTACTGTACAAAAAATTGAATCTCCAAGATATCTATTTTATCATTTTCTTTAACGAATTAAATTTCATATAGTTTCATACAAAGTTTGCAGATTTCAAGGATTGTAATACGGAGAGCACTGTATAGAAATTAATAATTAAGACCAATACATCAAAAATCAAATAACGTGTTTCTGAAATATGATAAACTAGGTCTCTCTGAATGTCACAGTTTGGAGAAGGGGCTTTTAATTAAAACTCTCGAAAGGCTCAGCTGTTTACAGTCATCTTTATGAAAAAGAGAAAATTGCTCTTCTTGTAATTCGTGCAGACAAATGAGAAAATGATTTTTAAGGAGCCATGGGAGACCGTTTAGTAAGATAATGAGAAAATGCTGTTAAAATTTCTCAGAAACTCCGAATTTAGAGAAAGTTAATTGCGAAGTTCATATTAACACTTGTAAGAAGGTCTCAGTAGTTCATTTCGGGGAAATTATTATTTTTTTAATGTCTAATCCGCACAGAACGTAAACAATGAACACTGAAGTGGTGCTTGAAGAAGGAAAACTGAGTTTTCAAAATTTTTAATCGGTAAAGAGGTTTTTTTCAGAAGTCATTCATTTTTAACTTACGTCAGAATAATGTCATTTAAACAAGTTTCAGTTTTAATTACATAAAACAATGAAAGAAATGTCACTCACACGAATGAAAATAATTATAAGGATACTTTATTTTTAAAGTCGTGCGTTATCATGCAAATGAGTTAGATTTAATAATTCTTATTATAACTTTTATAGTGTGAATTCCTTTTGTGGGAAATTAAGTTTCAAACATTTATATTCATGTAATAGATATGTAGGAAAACATATCTGTGTGGAAAAATTTAACAAGATTCATTTAATTGCACTTTATAACATCTATTTATAGTAATTTGAGAGATGGTCGCTGGTGTCTAGAGGCGAATTAAGTGTCGTTATCATGCATTTGATTGTTATTTTTCCAGTCAAATAGTAGAAAGTTGTTCATTTTCTAGCTACTTAACTATTATTCCATAGGAAGTTAGAATCTATAAAGCGTTACATTCTCTGAGATTTACATCCTTCAGCTAAAGTTTAATCAAACACTTTGGTAAAAACCAGTGGCGGATTAATGCAAGTTTGTCGGGGGGGGGGGCGATTAGTTATAAGATTGACATATACATCCATTTTATGGAAGTAAAATAGGATATTTTACATTAATTTCTTCTGTTTTCGGGAGAGGGGGCAGTCGCCCCCTCCGACATCCCCCTTTTAATCTGCCCTTGGGTAAAAATTCTTACGATTTTTTTATTTTAAGCTAATTAGTTTTTCCCGGTTACTAATCGAGATATGTGGGACATCATGGGGCAAATATCGCAAGCAATTTAATAGCAAATTCTTACTTATTATGAAACAGCAAATGGCGTTTCTATTATTGATTTTAGGATTTCTGGAGCTTTACTTTCTATACTAGTATATTTAATCAAATAACGTATCTTATTTTTAAAGCCCAAATGCATGATCCTTTTTCAGCTGACACACGTTAAAAATAGAGATGTAACGAATAGTGTTTAGGCCGAATAGCCGAATATTCGACCAATAGTTAAGGCCGAATATTAATTTTTTTTTTATTTTCATTTTAATTGTAAATGAGATTTAGCTTTAGAAATTTCTTATTAAATACTAAATAGAGACTAATTAAAATTCAATTCATATTATTTGCGGCCAAAAGGGGAGATGCACGACTAGATGATACAACAATCCTAATACATACGTACGTACGTACGTTACATATATACTGTGCCGTCTGTACGTATGTACAGACGGAATGGATTTAGTACACACGGCATGGTCAAAATAGACTCGCTGTCGGTCAAAAGGGGTTGTACATGTACATGCATTCATATGAACGTGCATGCTAGCGTACGCATAGGCGCCGACTTCATGGGGCTTGAAGGGGCTTCAGCCCCCCCAATATTTTTATTCAGGGGGCTGAGCCCCTTCAAAAACTTCACTCCAACTTGTTTTTGTGTCAAATCATATTTCTTCCTCCAAATCGGTTAAACTTAAGAATCCTAAAAATAGAGAATGTATCGCTAGCTTCTTCTGTCTCCCACTCCGCTTTTTCTTTCACAGGGATTCAGGAATTACGTTGGGCGCCTGTAATGCCGTAAGGCACGGATATCAACCTTCTTTATCAAGAGCGCAAGCACAAACAAATGACCATCAGATAGCTAGGCAAAAAGAAACGGGTGGTTTTCCCCCACAAGAACCCTTCAGATTTTACACCGTGACACAATTGATGATGGAATTGCTTTCTAGTAGGGAGAGGACTGAGTTTTTTTTAGGAGGGTCGTTCTCATGTAATGTAATCTTTCTTTTTTAAATCAGTATAGCAAAAGCTTTCACTTTTGTTCTATTGTGAAATACAGACTCTTCTGTAGACGTCTGACCATAAAGGTGATTTTCCCATGGTGCAAAACTGCAAACGATTGTGGACATTCCCATTTCCCAGCAGTATTAAGTTTCGATGCTGAAAATAAACCGTTTAAATGTGACTTAAAAAACAATTCAAGGCAGAAAATTGATAGTGGAAATTTAAGTTTGAGATTTTAAACCATGAAGAACCTTGTGAGATAGATGAAAAATTGATGTTTAATACAGTTTCGGATATAGACAGTATTCATTTCTTTATACGCTTTATCAAAACTTTACCAATATCGAACGCTTAACGTTTCTGATTTAGCTACAGTTAAGAGTTTAAATAAAAAATGATTTCATAAAAATCTTCGAGCAGCACAACTCCTGGATTATATTTTATAATTGCTTGCTCTTATCTTCTCTCTTTACATATAAAACTCTCCCCCATCAAGGGCGTAATCAGAGGTGGGGGGGGGAGGGCTACGCGGGACTTAGCTGTCTCCAGCCCCCCTACCGATTTTCAAAAATTTTTGTTAGTTTACACATAAATACGAAATTTAGAAACGAACATTTGAAAACCATGAAATCTTTAAGAAGACTCGTTTGTTTTTAGGCGAATTTCGGTTACATTATTGTGCTACTCTTGGCTGCATATGGTGCCAGTGGCGGTTCCAGAGGAGGGTCACAGTGGTCATGGGCCTAGATTAACCATCTCGCCAAGAAAGAAGGAAAAAAAAACGAGGGCCCAAGCCCGAGAGCTTGGACAAGGCCCAAAATTCAGAGAGGCCTTGATCATGTGCATACATATATCATATTGTGTTGCTGAAAGAGAATTCCTCTTTAGAAAAACATTAGTCTCTGACTAATTTACTTTATTTATAACAACACTAAAGTATGCACACAATATCTGACTATGTGCTCAGTCGTTGTTCCTGGCAGAAAAATATGCAGCCGTTTGTAAATATGTGCATTCATCCATATTCATCCATACATTAGTAGGGGCAAAGGGAATAGGGGCCAGTCTCAGCGGATGCATGATTAAACGTAAGGAGTGGAATGGGGTAGTTGGCCTGGAGAACCACCAATGAAAGAAAATCGATCCAAAATCAAAAATGGTTTTAGAAACTATGTGTGAATTGGGCGTGGTGATACATATATCGTATTCGACCCCCTCCTCCAACCCCACACCTTGCAAATAGGCCTCACCTCTTCTGTCAAGATGCACTCTCTATTGACAGCACCTATGTTTTGGAAATTATTAATCTTACTGGACTATCCAAAACTTAGCGTAAATTGCTACGAAACCATAAAAAAATTTCTAGAGGAGAGGGATAGGACGGGGGCTGTCATGGGGGATAAAGAGGGACTACACCTAAACAGGGCCGAGATTACCCATTAGGCTGAGTAGGCTGATTACCTGTGGGCTTCCTTCCATTTTAGTGGCCCGCAGTATGCGTAAAAATTAGCACGGAAAAAATTATAATTCAAACATTTTTAAAGCGATTTTAGGTGTTAATATTTATACTAGTATATGCATAGGGGCACCCACGGCGGGAGGGGGCCTAGATGGGGGGGAATCCAACGCCCCCACC
>JAWZYV010000765.1:0-18943 GCA_038373885.1 Cheiracanthium punctorium | reverse complement strand
TATTTTTATGTGGTTTTTGAGGAGTAATTGACTAAAGAACACATAAACGATATAAAATACAATAGACAAAGTACCGCCCTATCCCGCCTAGCCTTAAAGGAAAATATAGATATAGATTTCGTAAATGTCAAGAAAATAGCTAATTACAATAATCACAATTATGGCTTAAGAAGGGAAGCATTGGAAATAATGACACAAGAGGGAGCTGTCAACGACATGGTGCATGTGCAGATCGAGCAGTCATGGCAAGCCTTGGTGAAGAAGCGGTGAGCGGGCCAAGCGGCTCTTCTGATGATGACAGCGGACTAAGCTGTCGAAAGCGCTAATGGTGCGTGTTTTTACTAGTTTACGGAGATTTTAAGGCTTTTTAATGTTTTTAATTAATTATGTTACTTTAAGGAGTTATGTTTAGTTAAATGACTTGAAATATTAAAAAAAAAAAAACTTGGTATTTTGTCTACGCGGCGCACCGTGGTCACTTTTCCTTTTGATTCATGTTTTCTGCAGAGGGATTTGGGCGCACCTTCGATATACCCCCTACCTCCATTTTTTTTTTGTGCCAAAAAGGCCGTTTTCGACGGCGCGAAGAAAAAAAAAAAAGGCCGTTAAACCATGTTTCCGAAAGCGGAAAAACTTTTAGAAACTGAAAAATTCCACAAAAAATTTAGGGTTAAGAATAACTAAACGGCCGTGAAAACCACATTTCCGGAACCACAAAAACTATTACAAATAGAAAAATTCCACAAAAAATTTAGGGTTAAGAATGAAGAAATGGTCGTGAAAGTGTTTTTTACGTGAGGGGGGCTCTGCCCCCCTCAACCCCCCCCCCCCCCGTCTTTTAAAGCGGAATACTGCAACAATTTAGAATAAAAAACCGAATATTATGTGAAGCCATTAGCCTGCCGAAACAGTTACCGGAGTGAGGCACTGGGAGCCTGCTTCACATATCACTCCATCTATCCTAATAAAAGGGTTTATGTAATAAACAATAATGTTGTTTCATTCCATCCACCCTAATATTACACCCCCCCTTTTTTTTTTGCCATGCGTAAGCGTGGTTTTTTAAAAATTTTTTTTTGCCACGCGTAAGCATGTTTTTTTCACGCATAAGCGTGGTTTTTTTTTTTTTTTTTTTTTTTTTTGCATAACCTCGTAATCCCCTTGTAATCCCATGCTAAACCTTCCTCTAATCCCGGAATCCTCCCCCCTCTTAATCCGGTAATCTCCTTAAAAGCTAAAAGCCTACGCAATATGCACCTTCGTCTCCTCCCATGCTATATCCCGTATAATCTCCACAAACTTATTAAAAGGATCTACCTCCTGCTCGCAGCACATATGCTGAAACATATAAGCAGCAAGATAGATCTTATAATCCTTCTGCCGATTAAATTGCGGTAAAGACGACTTAACGATCCTCCATCTATTCTCAATAGTATTCGTGTGGCACCCCGTATCCGGATCCTTAAAATGGAGACTATGGTTCACTGTTAAGTGATTAAACCCATTTTCTCCAAGCGCACTATATGCCTTCCAGCAATCTGAATAAATCGTAGTTCCCGGCTTAATCCACATCTTAATAACTGCAATAAGTGTTTCGGCTGTTCTGTCATGAACAGCTACAAGAAACAACTTACCAGACCCTCTCTCAACTCCTCCAAAAACCCACTGACCCTCTACCCTGTGCCCTTTATTATACTTACGACGTCCAAACTTAGATTCGTCTATCTCGACAATCTTACCCGGCCCCCCTATCACCTCCGACGTCGTTTCAACATAATCACGCATCGTTTTATTGACAAATTGGGGGTAATCCGCCATTGTCCCAGAAGAAAATGAAAACCATTGAATTATGGTCGACGTAGAGGCCCCACACACAATATGATACGTAATTAAAAAGATCTCAGAAAGGTTAAGCTTAGAACACGAAAACCACGACCCAAATCTAATAGACTTCTCAGAAGAGCAAATCTTTGAATTTTTCTTACAAACCCAAGAAAACCCATCAGAACTTTTTTTGGTTGCTCTCAATCTCATTTCCCCCCCGCACTTAACGCAAGCAAAATCCCTCTTAAGTAAACCCGTATCCCACAAAAAATCTAAATATTTATCTTGATTTACTAGCAAGTAGCTCATTACAAATATGACATT
This sequence comes from Cheiracanthium punctorium, assembly GCA_038373885.1. Lineage (NCBI taxonomy): Eukaryota > Metazoa > Arthropoda > Arachnida > Araneae > Cheiracanthiidae > Cheiracanthium > Cheiracanthium punctorium. The sequence continues at coordinate 16,795 of JAWZYV010000765.1, read as the reverse complement.
TGCTACCCCCTTCCGACCACAAGTTGGTTTATTCCCTGATAACTTCAGAGTTAAGCTCTGCTCAAAAATCGCCTGATACTTTTCTACTACGCTATTAACAGGCGGATTATTACTTACTTTAACCGTAGCAGGCATTTCAAAAAGTTAAATAATCAAAACTCAGGTAAAATAAAAAATCATAAAACACAGTACCTCAGTGCAGTCGAATAGCTCGTGAGAAGCAACTTACCACGTGCAACCAAAAATGTGAAATGAAGCTCACCCGTTTCGGACGTTCGGAAGCGATTGCATCATCTGGCGCTCTGCCATTGGCCGGCCGGCCTAGGTTGCCATAAATAGCCTTCCCCCATTCTCGCCAACGATATTCGTATGGGAAACCAGAAAATCCCTTTTATCGCCAAAAAAAAGGTAGGGGGTATATCGAAGCTTAGCTGGGATTTGATATTGCTAACGGAAACATGGACTATCCCTTCAGATGATTTTCAAATACTAGGATTCACTTTGGTTGAACGGATAAACAGTGGTTTCCAAAACAGAAAGCCATCTAGAGTTATGATTTTTATAGAGGAAAACTTTATAAAAAGAATATGAAACACTGTACCTGTGCCTAGGGGAGACTGGGGGCTAATGGGAATGGGACACATTCTACATTTTATGCTGTAAAAAGTGTAATTCACAAAATTCCTGACTTTTTTTTTTCCAGATAGTTAATACAAATTGTTTTCTATGATTCAGTGAAAAATTCATGTCATTGTTTAATTATTAAGAGAGAAATAGTCTTAATTTGTGAAATGAAATTTTGTCCCATCGGACCCCAACTCTGGGGTCTAATGGGACGTGCCAGGGGTCTAATGGGACATACTAATTAAGCAATTCTACATGCCATCAACTTCACATTTATTGCTTAATTTCAAAATAATAAAACAATAGACACTATTCTAGATTGTATCCAGAAATATTATCAGAGAATGTAACACAAGATGCTCCTCGCTCATTGAAACACTCATTATCTAATGGTGTTAAAATAGTTTCAACATCATCCAAGTCAACCCAAGACCCATCTGCTTTTTCTGGGTATACAAATTTCATACAGTCATTTTTCTTTCTCAAGAAGTTAACATGGATTTCTTTGTCTGGCAAATTAATCTCATCAACAATGGCAGCAAAAAATTTAGGAGATTGTTTCCTAACAAATCATATTAATACAAAATCATTCAGTTTAATCTTAAAATAGGGTTTCTCGTCCTCTGATGAGTCATGCAGAGACATGATGTCACTGTTTTCTGTGTCACTGTCTTTTCTCTTTCGCTTCTTAGGTATTTTCTGAGTTGGTTTCTTCGAACATTTTTTTAAACGCTTTTCAGAATTCCTTTCAATTTCCATTTTTTCCGGTGTATCTGTAAGGATCCTGCACTTTCCCCGCTTTCTACCTGATATGGATACTTTTCTTGCTGGGGCTTTTGGGTATGGGCGAACTGCTTCAGGTGTAAGCATAGATGTGGAAGGCTTAGTTCTTTCTATCTCAGTGTTTGAATTATCTGTATCAAATGTAACAGGTGTCAGCAATGATGTTGAAGACTCTGTCACTTCAGAATCTGGCTTCGGGCGGTGTGTAACAAATGATGACAGGAAATCTTCATCGCTGAATGTGTTTCTATTCAATGGGTAAATGCCAGTTGCAGAAAACCCAGAAAGTATATTTTTAGGTTTGAAAGCTTCAACAAATGCTTTATTTACTAAACTTGGAATCTGATGGTAAGTAGCTGTTTTCCCTGGATTTGATAAAAGCCAATCATTAAAAGCAATATTAAACTTCTTTTTAAATGGGCCATATACACTAACATCTAGTGGTTGAAGTCTATGTGAGCAGTGGGGAGGGAATGTCAACAAAATCACGCCATTGTCTTTGGCATACTGAATGGTAGCTACAGTGACATGGCTTTCATGGTTGTCCAATAAAAGAAGAGATGGATTTTCAGGTGAAGTGTTTGAGTGTTTCACAAAGTGACCCATTACTTTATAAAAATTATCACCTGTCATCCAACCAGTTTTGTGTGCCAAACCAAGACTTCCTGGTGGAGCTTCATTTAATAGGAAATTGGGTGCAGTTGCACGGGGAAAAACAAAAGCAGGGGGAATAGATGTTCCAGAGGCATTTATGAAGCAACAAACAGTCACCAATTTCCCTCGTTCTGCTGAAGTTATCTGCCCTACTTGCTTGATTCCTTTTCCGGCTATAACATTTGGTGGTCTGTGGACAGTAGTACAACCTGTCTCATCACAATTAAAAATTCGATGAGGTGCAAATTTAAAACGCAGATATACTTCTGCTAATTTTTCGTAAAACAAATTAACATTTGCAGGATTAAAGCTTGTTGCCCTGGACAGACTTGTTGATTCAGGGGCACGAATTGAAAGGGAGGGATTTCGCCTCATAAAGCCATATAACCAGTCTGGTCCAGCCTCAGAGTTTGTTATCCAGTTAGCAGGCATAGAAAGTTTCAACATATTTGCATACTGATATGCCAATTTTCTGGTTTCTGTAGTAGATAATCCGTGATGCATTTTGGATGCAGTAATCAGATATTCCACCAAAGATAATTCTTGTTCAGAAGAAAATACCTGATTAGGAATAGACCTGGGAACAAAAAAACTAGTTTTTCCACAGTTTATATTTTTCTTAACAACAGCTAAATGTCTAAACAATGTTGACTTTTTTATATTATATTTTTCTGCTGCAACTCTTATTAGTGTGTTATTATTTAATATGCTTTCTATTGCTTCTTTCATAGCATCATCAGAAATTTTCTTTCTATCTGTCTTTCTCTCTTTGACTCTAGGCATCTGAAAAATTATTAAACATTAATGAAACTGGATTATTAAAAAACATTTCATGCAAATCTTTTGACTATATTCAGCAGAGTTTGATACAGAATTATGTTTATAAATGGTTGGGGGGGGGTAGTTTTTGCAAAATTACCTGGGAAATTTTGCAAAATTTCTGGAAATTCACACTATAAAGTACTGTGAGAAAGTTTTCATTTATAACAAAGAAATTATTTACAAGCTAACAAAAGCTAATTTGCAGCAAAAGATTTGTTGTATATTTAGACTTTTAGCTCAAATCATCTGAAAGGGCTAATTTAAATTAGTTTTAATTTTATACATGGTTTATAAGTCTTTAATTCCTAAGTTATATCAGTGTTATAAATGAATAACAAAATCTGAATTTAAAAATTTATTTTTCTTTGTAAAACAATTTAACATTAAGATCTTAATTTATCTTGTGCTTTTGCTGAAAGCAAACTTGTAATATGGTATAAAATTAATAGAAATGAAAGAATAATTCACATTAAATTGTTAGTACACAAAATATAACATTTAAAATAAATATTATATCAATAATATTACAGCTTTTATATTTAATGACTTTGGGGTCTAATGGGACATGTCCCATTAGATCCCTTATGAAATGTCCCATTGGACCCCATACCATTTTCCATTGGTTTTAGGCTTACTGCAAATAAATTATTGATCACTGACAAAAAACAATGGTTTAAAATGAAAAACATTTGTTTGAAGCTTCATAATAATATGAATTATTATTTGAATGAGTTAATAGGGGATCAAAACAAGTATTTATTTAATATGAAACAAATCACTTACCTTGATGCTTAAAAAGTTCTTGCTTCTTGTTCTAACAAACTGCTAATGAAAAAAAATGGCTCAGTACATGCTCTGGTGTAAAGCTGGCACTGCCATCTATTGATGAAATTTTGAACACATAACTGTTTTTTTTTCATGCAATAATTCACTTGTCCCATTAGCCCCCATGTCCCATTAGCCCCCTGTCTCCCCTACTTGAGCCAGATCAATGGTGTTCAAATGGTCATTGTGTATATTCAAGATAAAGTGAGATTTGCAGTTACATATGCTAGTCCTCGAATTTCTTATGAAGATAAATTAGATGCTATATTTGAAACGTTGCTGAAGGAGGATGATTGTAAAACTGTTTTAGTAGGAGATTTTAACATAGAATTAAATTCCGATCAAGGATCCCATTTCATAACTGAAATGGGTACTTTAGATTTTCCAATACGCACTAATCCAAAACATTTCACCACTAGGGGCGAAACAACAATTGATGCAATTCTCAGCAACAAAATTATGCGAACAGCAGTCTATATGAGCTTTTATAGTTATAATTTTCCTCTATATGGCAGAATTGATTGAATTAGACTTAAAAAAAAAAAAAAAAAAAAAAAAAAAAAAAACCCGAAATTGTTCCAGCCGAGTGCGTAAATAAAATCTGGAAGAATTTCAGATTTTTCTTTTTTCTATTTAGCGCACTTGCAATTTTTCTTCTTTTTTTCTCAGACACGTCAGGGCATGAAATTCATTTTTTCATAGGAGGGGAATCTCCCTACCAACATTTATGAATGGAGGGGAGTTGAAATTTTTGGGAGGGAGGGAAAAAAAAATCAAAAACCACTCTAAATCATTAAGAGCACAAACATGATAAAATAATACTGAAGTAATAAAAGTCAAACATTCAAGATAACTATGAGAATATTTATTTTCATCGAAAGAAAGCAAAAGATCGTTTACATACGCCTCTTTTTCATATTTAGCCAAATTTTGTGGCAACTTAACAATTGAGTTTCATTTAGTTTTTCTGGTCCCAATTCTGCAATTCTCATTAAAATGTCCAGGTTTTTATTGTTCAGTGAGTTTTGGAACTTTGATTTAATTCTGTTTTGGGTACTAAAGCTCCTTTCACAAGGAACACTTGTAACGGGTAGCACAAGAGCAATTTTTATAATCATTGCCATTATTGGAAATGTTTCACTATATTCCCTTAAGAATTTTTCTGAAAACTTTCCAAAATCTGACAAGTTTTCATTTTTTGCCACCTTTTTGTATAAGGTATACTCTGCCATTGCAATGTCAATTTCCACTTCTGGACAAAATTGTTTGACTATATCTTGAATTAAAGTATTGCCAAAATCTGTTTTTGCTCCATTTGCATTGATTGCAGCAGGTTCAATGCACTGAATTTAAAACACATATCGAGAGTTTCATGAGGAAATCTTCAATCCATTTCTTCTATTAAGTTTCCGATATAAGTGGACTTCAAGTTATCTATTCCTAATTTTTGATTATTGCAGGAATCAGTGAGTTTATTTTTACAAAATATATTTCCCTGTAGTTCAGAAAAAAAATTTTCCTCGTTGGACCACATGTCACTTGCAGCTCTTCTAAGCTTTCTTTTGTAGATTTAATGATATTGGTGACAGTAGAAAGCACCAAATTTTCACTTTGTAAAAATTTGGATAGTATTGTAAATGGTTGGAGTATATCCATCATGATGAGAATGAGAGCTGCAAAAGAAAATTCAGAAACTAACTTGAGAATTCCTTTTGCTTTTGCAGCATCCCCTGTTTTTAGACTAGCATCATGTTCCAGTGCAGCTCTCAATGAGTCAAGGGTTCTGAAAACGACTGATACACAAGGCCCCACTTATAAGCCTTTTGTATTTAGATTTCTTAAGCTACAATCTGAGTTTTAGAAGCAACAAGTTCATCCGAAAATCGGGGAAATTATCAGAAACGGGAAATGTCATTGCAAAAAGTAAATTTTCTGGGAATTTTTCAGGGCGGGAGGCTCCTGCATCGGTAATCGTTTTTGGCGAGATTTTTAAATTTCGGGCGCGAATCCCGCCATCCCGCCCTGAAATTCAAGCCCTGCATGTGTTAGCTGAAGTGGGGTTTCTATTACAGATTACTTCTAAATATTATGCATATACTGTACTGAAACTGGAGATCATGTCGCCCAGGGCAAAACCTTATTTTTGGCACTTCCTTCTTTCTATTTTGACTTAACAGCACTATGCCTGGGACACGTGCCCTATTTGCCCTCTTCTAGTTGCAGGCTATCATATTTATCAGTCAACTCTGGTTATAGTGAACTTTCGGCAATAGTGAATGCAAATCATTAGTCCCAATTCACTTACATTAGAAATGTGCATAGCATTTTTTGGGTTTAGTCAACATGACTTCGGTTATAATGAGCCTAAAAACTGAACTTCAAAAATTCTGGAAATGGCGAAGTTTTTTGATGTGTACATTCTCAAAGGTTGTCTGTATTGCATTTGATAAATACACAAAAAAATTATCAAGCATCTGTTCCGAAATACAGGAGAATTGTCAGTGGCTAGGCTAACATACTGAAGGGGGGAGGGGAACAATAGTGCACTAGAGAAAGGGCTTTTAGACTCTTGACTGCTGTGAAACCAGGAGTTTATTCATTGCAGTGATGCATAACTTTAGCTCTCCAATTCCCTTGCAAAACAGCCCAAGTCTTGTGGTGGATGCCACCCCGTATTCCTTTTGTCTAATACCCCCTTCCACCCCCCGGCACTGGGGGTATTGGACACTCTCTGCGTGTCAATACCCCCAGTGCCAGTGTGTGAAGCTCATCTTTTCTACTCTGCATGAAAGGCTGTGACACCCACACAGGTAGCAATTTTTAAAAGAAACATGCAACTTTTCCAAATGTTCTTCTGAAACATTCTTTTTTGTATCAAAATTTTATTAACAATAAAACTAATTTCATGGATTGGGGGCCCCCCAAATCCATCAATGCCCGGGGCCCCTGTTGTTCATAATCAGGCCCTGCAAGCAGAGGGTGAGAGTAATTTCGTAAGCAGGTGTCAGCTATTTTTGGCGACTTTTTTGTCGCCAAGCACCCGCTACTTGGTGCTTTTTTTTGGTATCCAAATTTTTCACGCGTGAAACACCATTTTAAGAATACGATAAAATAATACAACACGGTGAGCACTGTCAGCAAAGACAAAGCATTTTAACACATTAAAATTGCACAGATATTCCACTAAAAAAAAAAAACAATAAAACAAAATGCACCGTCCATACTTAACAATAAAACACGTCAGCAATTTCAGTAACAAGCAATTCAAAATGAGCAAACAGTAAACTGCTTTTAACTAAAAAAATTTCAGTATATTAAGCAATCTAGTTCTACAGCTATGTAAACTAGGCAACCAGTGAACCGTTTTTAACTAAAAAAACAACAGTGGATTAAGCGACCTAGTTGTACAGCTAATGTAAACTGGGCAAGCACTGGCCCGTTTTCAACTCAAAAAAACATCGGTGGGTTAAACAACCTAGTTATACACCTCATATAAAGTCACTATAGCACTTATTAAAACATAACAACATCAAATATCCATTTACAACTCACATTGAAAACCTTAAGCAATTGTGAAAATTCTTTAAAAAAAATCTGATGTGTCCAACACATGACTTCCTTGCACGTCCATTAGATCAAAAATATTTTCGACGCACTTCCTCTAAACTTATTTGTTTGAAAGAGATAAAATATCAATAATAGTAAGATTTAGCGATTTCTAGCCAAATATTTCGATATCGCCAAGCTGAGTTCAATTTGAAAGATTTCCTTCTGACACTTTATTTGGCGATATTTCACCAAAAGCCGACAAACTTGCGATAGTCTGCGAGAATTTGGGGATAGCCAAAGTAGTCATTGATCACAGACTTTCAATGACTTGAATGCATCCATACACCTCGATGTATTTAGAGTCATTTGGCTCACCCTGTAAATAAATTCTCAGTCGATTGCTGTCAAAAAAGATATTTTAAACAGTTAGATATTGCAATAGTTCTAAATACAAAAGTTAAAAAATTTACGGGTTAAAGTTTTAGAGTTATACAAAATACGAAATAATTTTTGGCCCCAAATTTGGCGATATTTCGGCGAAACTCTTCAATGTCGAGACACTTTTTTTAATGGAGAAATTCATTTTCTAACTCTTTACAGCATATATCACTTCTGAGTCGTTTGAAATAGCCCAATACCTCTAAAAAATGCTTTGATGAATTTCGGCCCATAGAGCGTAATGTATTTTGAATCTTTTGGGCGGTTCTGTAGATAAACTATCCAGTCGAATGGAACCGAAAGGGGAGGTGCACAACTAAATGTTACAACAATCCTAAATATAAAGTTTCAACATTCTACTCCTAATAGTTTTTGAGATATGCGAGTTTAATGAATTTCGGCCCATTGAGTGTAATGTATTTCGAATGTTTTGGGCCGTCCTGTAGATAAACTATCCAGTCGAATGGAACCAAAAGGGGAGGTGCACAACTAGATGTTACAACTATCCAAAATATGAAATTTCGACATTCTACGCCTAATAGCTAATGTTCCCTGTGTTGCTTGCAACGAAGGGCTTGGACTGACGAAGGCCAAAACAATTTTTGCTTGAAATGTGCGTATCCTCTTACCTATAACATCTTATGTGTGTTTTTTACAAAGTTTTTTATTTACTTTAATAGCTTTTGAGTTAGGCGAGTTTAATGAATTTCGGCCCATAGAGCGTAATGTATTTTGAATCTTTTGGGCGGTCCTGTATATAAACTATCCATTCGATTGCCACCAAAAGGGGAGGTGCACAACTAGATCATAGAACAATCCTAAATATCAAATCTCAACATTCTACGACCAACAGTTTTTGAGATATGTGAGTTATATACATACGTACGTACGTACAGACGGAATGGAAAAACTGGCCACAGTAGACTCGCTGCTGGTCAAAATGAGTTGCAGACGCGTTAATATGATCGTGCATGCTAGCCTACGATGAGATGCATCGAAAAATTTTTTAAAATTAAATTTAGAGGTAGTCAAAATCGTTTTTTTTTTGTCGAAATTTGGCCCCCAAAATTTTTCGGGATCACATTACTTCCTTATACTACGTACAAGGAAGTAAAAACACTTAACCTTTATCTTAAGAAACTCTTCAAAAATATCCAAAACACACAAGAGCTAATAACATAACACCAAAACGCTTCCTTTTATTTAACATTATATTCACACCCTCCTTCAAATAAACACACACTTCCTTTTTAAACAACAACATAATATTCACTACACTTCAAGCAACACAACACATTTCCAAATAAAAAAAAATACACCTTATATTCTCCAAAATAACTCACCAAACACCAAACAAAAACTCACGCATCGAATTCAAATTCAGCTCCTTATAAAACTTCGGTTTACCGATTACAGTTAAATTGCCTAAACCAATCACAAAATTCCTTTACCAAACATCCTGGTATCGTTTAATGAACCCACCGAGCGTTTTTTCATCAAACTACAGCACCAGTTAACAACTCAACTCCAAACACAGGTTGCAACAGATATCTGAAACTATCGCTATCGTAAACAAACTGTCCAACGGACTTCAAATTTGGTGACAGATCGGCACTTGGCGAGGACACCTGCTAACGAAATTTTACACCAGGGGGTTATAGTCAAGCTCTATTAAAATCTATCTGAGGTCAAACTTACTAAATTGTATATGTGTAGCATGCAGATGTGCAAAATAAGAGTGTGCTACGCATAGTACAGGAAGAGTATTCTACTCTTCCATTGGTGCATATTGTGGCAGAATAATCTGTTAGTTTCTGGGTTCATTGTTCTAAAGTCCAGTTGGTCTAGAAAGTCCCAGTAAAAAGTCCACTTGTCAGGATGGAACACAAGCTTTATTGCTTCTAGAACTTCGTCGAACAATCAGCTGTACAAAATTCACAAGCACAATTAGACAGTAATGTGCTTCTAACAGACGGCTTAGATCAGAAGCTTTCGCAAATGCTGTATTTCTCACACAAAATAAAACACTTCCACAGGTAAAATTCAGTGGAAATATATGAGGGATAACACTAACTCAAAACTCAGCAATGAAACATTTACACACAGCACTTAAAAATTAGCTTCGAAAAGCAAGCTAAAATACTGTTTCTATAGCGTCAATACAAAGCGTAATGCAGCAAACTCACTCAAAGAGAGCTCGATGAACACTGACTGGGGCTGTCTGTCATATCTGTATTTATAGGTGTCGCAGAAGCTAAAGGAGCTTCTATAAGAATGTGTCTCTCGAACATTCAATATAAAGCGGGAATTTTGATTACGTCATAGAAGAGAAATATTAGGCTATTATGCATGTTAATGCAGAAAAACTAACTGTAAGAGCCCATAGGGAAAATCATGCCAAATGACCAAAATGTCGCCAAGCTTAGCGACCTCTAGAGAAATATTGCCAAATTTGGCACCAAAAGTGAAGTTACCGGAGGCCTAGGATCATCTATATTCATAAAATACGGGGGACTATCTATATTCATAAAATAGTTACTGAAATTGCTAATAAATATTGCAAAGTTCAATACCATGTACGGATCATTCCATGTCAAATCAACAAGGTCCACAACCTGACCCCCTCAGAATTCAATGAAATTTGGTATATTTGTTGCATCTATAGAGAAATGAATAAATGTAAAATTTCTAGTCCTTATCTTTTTCAGTATTTGAGAATGTGTGAAATTTGTGAAATTTTACGAATTCTTCAGTTACAAAATCAGCTCTAGTTTCTGTTCTAATTACATTAGATACTTGATTCAAGTGTCTATGGAAAGTACAAAAGTTGCCCTTTCATATGATATGCTACATTTTTCAAAAATCAATACATTTTTCAAAAATTAAATTTCAAGTTCATCATACTTAATTTTAAAATTTTAAAATTTCAAAAACTACATCTTCAATTAAAAAAAAAAAAGTATGTTATTCTTACACTTATTGTTGATAATATCTGAAAATTTCATGCGGGGATCACCATGGGTTTTGGAGTAATAAATTTAAGAAAATTCCTAACTTTTCAATTTAATTAAGAAAATACATTTTGAACTAAAATTTTGCTTTTATTTTAAAGTAATGCTTTGAGAGTAGATGAAGAATTTTAATAATGTTTTACACCACTTTTATTAGGCATCCTTTAAAAGATATAAGGTTGTCATTTACTTGACCCCCTCCCCCCCCCCAATATATATATACCGTAATTTATGGAAGAAACGCCGCGGCGTTTATGAGTTTAAAAGTTCAAAAATAGTAAGTGCGGCGTTTCTACCGGGTGCGGCGTTTACAATATTTTAATTTTTTTTAGCCGATCTTCAACGAAAAATTGAAAAATTCATTTAGTGATAATTTTCTCAAAAGATGGCGCCACCACCAACACGTACTCTTTAGCGTGCACAGATCACAGCGTAGCGAATCAGAATGCGAACCTACCCCCATAGAAAAGAGGTTTAATCTTTGATTCAGTTTTGGAGAAAGTCAGAGCGCCCTGAGATGGATCCATGTCCGGTGCTCTGAAGTGGATGGCTTCATACATCCAACCGATGTCTCCTCAATTAAGTAAAAAGAAAAAAAAAATAGAAGTAAATCTTTTACATCTACATTTTAGAACTATAATTAAATTTTAATGAAGTTTTGAATATATATTTTGAAGGGTTAAAGTTCTGTAAAATACCGCAAAAGTGCACTACCCTCTATTAAATGCACCCGTTTTTCACATGAACCTCTATTGTTCTTAAAATACTGAAATTCAGCCAAAATTAGTCTATGTTGCGCCCGGTGCGAGTTTAACCCTTCCCCCCCCCCCCCCAAAAAAAAAAATAAAGTTAATCTAAAAGTTATTTTTTTTTATCGCCGTGCGGCTTTGCGCCCTGTGCAGGAAAACTCTATCGAATAAACACTGCCAACTAATTGGTATGCTCAAGAAATGCCGAGTGCTTTTAAAATAAATCCCAATGTTATAAATATAAAAAATAATAAATAAATAGAACGATCAAGTGTTGTTACACAACATTCAGTTTAAAACAACAATTTGCTGAAGCAAGCTCATTACGTAATCAACAGCTGGCCATCTGCGGGGGGGAAAAATGTTTACTTTGAACTGGAGCCTCTTTTCACACACCGATTGCTGTTTTCATTTTAATGGCGCCTGGTAGTCTGTCCGAACTTTGTGCGGATGCAAGAAGGTTTTTAGAACTTATTTTTTTATTTCTATAAATTCGCCTTTGTGAATATGAACATTGATATCTGATTATTTGAAAATAGAAATCGTAAGCTTCGTAAAATAGCGGTAAATACTTTAAAACATTCTATGGGGAAAGGGGAGAAAAAAAGAGATTTCTTTTTTTACCGTTTATCCAATTTCTCTCGAAATATATGCGATCAACTTAATAGCTTTTCTAATAAATTAGGTCTAATAAGTAATGCAACATATTTTTTATTTATTTATTTTTTGTTAATTAAGAAATTGAATTTTATCTGGCATTGACTTCTTCTGACCACGATCACCCCCCACCAACGACTGCGGCTGCGGTGTTTATGCCGGATGCGACGTTTCCGATGATTTTCTAGCTAACTAAGCTCATTTTCGTGGGTGCGGCGTTTCTTCCATAAATTACGGTACATATATATAAATACACATTTATATTTATTGAAACAATTTGCAGAAAAAATATTTTGGACTGAACAAAGAATTTTGGAAAAGCTTTATAATACTTTAACTGGGAGTACTTTAAAAGGAAACGGGCTGTCAAATACTGACAGACAGGGTTGGCTTTTTACCGGTAAAAACTGGTTTTTACCAGGACATGGTAAAAACTAGGTTTTTACCGGTAAAAACCTGGGAAAAAGGGGTAAAAACCTAATGATACAAAAAACTCCCTGAGTCATACACTGTATATTAATGCTATTTATAAAACTGTATTTTCATGTAATTGATGTGGATATATCATCATCAGGACATACTGATGATGTAAACTACATTATGTGATTGTGCAAACTACATTATGTAATAAGTAATATTTGTAAGCATTTGGTTTTCATTAAAATGGTTAAGATAAGTTCAGTGTAATAAAAGTATATTTACAAGTCCTTTAAGTAAAAATTATTTAACTAGCCTGCATTACATAATTGTAATAAATATTGTAATGTGCCTTCTCATAATAATAGTTTTAATAAGTTTCATAATGATAAATGTACATTATCTATAAATTTGAATTCTTGTAAGATGAAAACATGGATGAAAGTTTTCTGTGTTTATTATATTCCTCAAAATGAACTATTTTCATATAGCATTCTTTTACTTACCAAATCAGACACTGAATTAGGTGAATATTGTTATATGGAAATGGAAATAGTAATATTAAATGTCCTGAACTTTTATCCCTGAGAAAATGAAAAAATAGCAGATAAATCTTCATTGTTTGCTTGTGGATTAAGGCCGATTGACTGCACTAGGGTCCCAGTCCTATAGGGGAATACCTTCCTATTTTTAAAGGATCCTAGCCAGTATTTATGCGCAGTTTCTGAAAAAAAAAAAAAAAAAACACTCCAAAACACGGAAACAGCCAGATCAACAGGCAGGACCGGGGTATGAACCTGGCACCTCCCACCATCCAGTTTCGAGAGCAGAACCTCTCAGCCATTGGTGGAGAGATAAATCTTCAAAAAAGTGACAAAAAATAGTCAAACTAATAAGTTTTTCTCAAAGGTGGTAAAAACCCTGGTAAAAACATGTTTTTCCAAAGACGGTAAAAACCGTAGTAAAAACCGGTAAATACCATCAGACGGTAAATACCGCCCAACCCTGCTGACAGACCCTAGTTAGTTTCTTGGGTAACTTTAACTAATTAATGGGAGTACACACATGGCCAGCAACATGTGGTACATATGGTTATTGTTATTGATTGTATACACACAATTATTCACAAGTAGTGTGGTGTCTAGTGTATTTTCTTTGGGAGTGGTGGCTGTGGTATGTTGGCCACATGTTTCTGTATTTCTGGTGGAAGGAAAGCAAAGCTTAATACTGAATTTATTGCACTCTTAGTTCATTCTTTCTAAAGTGAGGACACAGTGCTTTTCTTTTGCTTTGCTTAACCTGATTTTGAAGGAATAGTCCTTCTTAAAATGAGTTCTTGTGCTCATATGGTTTGTTGCAATCCATTTAATGAACAAGAGAAAAAAATTAAGGAATGTTTTACTTTGGATGATAGAGAAAAATCCTTTTCTATCTGAAAAGGACAAAATTTGTGATAGATGTCGCTAAAAGTTGATGAAGGAGCCTCTATTTGCTGAAGCAAGTACCAGCAAAATTTCTGCACAGGAGCAAGAAGCTGATGTGCAAATTGTAGAGAGTGATTCCAAACCCAAAATTTACTTGCACCAAAAAACTACATTTTTTTCTCTGTAAAACTAACATTATTCATATTGTTTGCATTGAATTAAAAATCAGAAAATCCTTAAACACGTGAATGTGGGGTTTTTATCTTTCCCCATTATTGTTGGGGTTCTGTATTCTGTAGTAAAGTAAATAAAATGCCAAAAAATTAGCCACCAACTCTCGTTTATTTTCGAGAAAATTCCATTTAAATATTTCATACATTGTTATGTACGAATTTTTTGGCGCATCGCTTGTGGTCTCGATGGCCCTGTGGATCCACTTGACAACAGAGATCGAGAGGTCTCAGGTTCGATTCTAACTCCTTGTGCTCTGCTTTCTCATTTTTTTCTCTCTTAAAAATTCATAAAACAGTTCAAAATAATTACGTTAGAAATACATTGTGACTTATTTTGTAAAATTGTCGTGTATATATTTGATAACTGTTGTGTACATATTTGATAATTTACTAATACTTTTAGCTACTTTACTAATACATTCAGCTAAAATGTGTTTCACACTTGTAATTGCAATTTGAGATTTAATATTCGATATAAACGATAAGTGAAACCTTCTTTATATGCTTAACACATTTATGATGTGATGTAGAATGGAAAATGCATTTAATTTTAAATTTATTGAACTTCACGAGTAGTAGAAAATGAAAATAATAATAATAAATCAGGAGCTTTTGGCCCCCAGGTGGAGAAAACTATAAAGCATTTAATGAAAGAATATCACAATGTTATTATGTAACATGTTCAAAGTCCATTAAACTTTCAATATGTCACCACAATGCTTCATTACGTCAATTTTCTAATCATTTTAAACTGTGTTATAAATTTTTAAAGGGGGGGGGGGGGGGAGGACTAAGCAGAGCGCAACGAGTCGAACCTGGGACCTCTTGATCTCAGTCGTCAAGCGGATCCACAGCACCACCAAGAACGCAAATGGTTTGCCAAGTAATTCATATGCAACAATGTATCAAATGTTTAAAGGGAATTTTCTCAAAAATAAATGAGAGTTGGCAGCTAATTTTTTGGCATTTTACTTTACTATGGGTTTCGTATAACCTGTCAACATTTCATCAAAATCAGTGATCCCAATGTCTGAGCCTCTCCTTGTAAGTAGATTATTTTGGCAACTAAAATAAAAGAGTTGTGTACCATTGGCACCTCACTTTAACATCTTAATTACTAACGCTGATAAAATACTGCATTATTTGAATCATGACAACTCTAGACGTTTTATTCTTGATGTGTTAAAATAGAAATAAAAAAAAATACATTTACTGTCTGCTAGGCTCTTTGCTCTTCATAAAGATGCAAATTAAATGTTAGTTTTGCACCTAGTCAATCGCCTAAAATTCTTGCTTTAAAATCAGGGGTCTGTCCAGGTCGAAATTGGGTCCGAAAACGGACCCTTCACAAAATTCAACAAGTTAAAAACGGACCCTTCACAAAATTCAATATCAGAAAAACGGACCCTTCACAAAATTCAATATCGGAAAAACGGACCCTTCACAAAATTCAGTTTGACCAAAACGGCCCTTTCACAAAATAACTATTGCACTTTTCAATTGAGTTTAGGAATTATTATCATTTAGCGATCGCCGATCGGCACCCAATAATATCTTGGCCTAAATGTAAACAATGTTGATGATGATGACAGGAGGTAGGTTGATTGGAGGCCCTAAGCCAGGGGGGTAAATTACACCGCCTACGATTGCAGTTTGAAGCAGATGCCTGCACTTGTCTGTTCTTCCTCCTAAGTTCCCCTCACCTGCTATGTAGGAGCTCTCTTTCTGGGAATAAAAATCGGACTAGTAGCGAGCACTCATTTATTATTTCTTTTCATGTGAGTTGTGTTTATGCCAAAAAATTAAACATCAAGACATATTCCAATATAATATTAATAAGGCTCATTGCCAGAAGAAAAGGTGATGACAGCTGTCATTCTCGGATAATTACAACGTTTTTCATGAATAAAGCCATTGGCGTATGTAAAAAGGGCAGCCAGGTTGGGGAGGAGATTAAAAGAAAGCACTTTGTTTTCCAAACTGGCACATTTATGCACCATGTATTAAATGTTCAGAAATCGTTTGATGCAATCTCAAAATGATTAACTTGGTCCTAAATCTTATTCCTAAGACAGACATAAATTCAGACCAATGCATGTTTGGAAATCGCGAAAACTTTCTAACTCGCAATAAGTCGTTTTGCATTATGAAATGAATCCGTAATTCTCTAATGTTTAGTAAATATCTGTAATAACTATAAATAATCTGAAGTAGAAAGGCCATGTAATGATTACACTAAAAGCAATCATTAAGAACAACTTGCAAGAGTGCATAACATCCTATTCAAAACAACGGGAGCTGCCGCCATTTATGTGGCTAAGTCTAAGCTTACTGTTCACTAATTCCCAACTGCATACTTATCAAACATAACATCCTTACGGGTGAAATCATTTTCAACTCCCTTCTTTCCCCCCCAACTGAAAGCGTAATGTGCCAGATGGCCCTTTTACATTGCTGAAAAAACAAACATTCCAAGGGCATCTTTCAGATCAGGCAAATAAAAGAAAACAGAAAAAATAATTATTTATAAAAGGACATTTTATCTAGTTGCATTTAAAAAAAAAAAAAAAAAAAAAAAAAAAAGCTGATTGGATTTTTTTGAAGGAACA
>JAWZYV010000764.1:0-48277 GCA_038373885.1 Cheiracanthium punctorium | reverse complement strand
GGCACCACTTCGTCTGGACTAGGAGAGAACTTGCAGTCAATGATGCTTTAGTGATCTATTTAGGAAAATTTCTTTTAAATGTATTTCTGTATGCAAACTGTACAGAAAGGTAACACAGAATCAGTCCGGCTAGGTTCCTTTTGAAATCTTAATTAGATAAACAGACAAACTAAATCCTTCAACCTTGTTGGAGAAATGCGTTAAAAAGACATTCCCAAATAGCTGTTAATGGTGTATAGATAGCACTCTGAAGACTCTACAAATTGCCTTAGGAATAAGTCTAAATTATCTGGTTACAAGGTATGATTCAAAAGTAATAAGCCTTATTTTATTCTGAAGCGAGCATACCTCGTCCTGTGCTCCACTTGCCAGCGATGGTCGAGGGGTATTGGCTATTAGGTGGAATGGAAAGTGCGTTAGAGCAACAGCACACCAGCAAGTTCTGCCTAGCGTGGGTGAACGTTCTGATGGTCCCCTAGCCTCCCTACAGTTCGAACTTGTTGTCTGCTGACTTCCTGTTTGCACACTTAAAATCAGAGTTGAAAGGAAAGCGGTTCGACTCAGTCAAGGACATTTAATCAAATGTCAAAACAACCCTTGAAGTCATCCCAGAACAGGGCTACGTGGACACCTTAGAGTCATGTCGTGATAAAGCTGCCTACAAAAGTGTTTTGATGCAGGATGTGCCTATTTTAAAGACTTTTAGTCAGTTGTATCGATTTGCTCAATAAATCTGTCTTTTTGACCAAAGACGCATTAATTTTTAATCCTACCCTGTATGTATATAAAAAATTCCATTTCCAATCCCCCCAACTGACGCTATACACACTACACAGCAATGCATATCATGCATATCAAAGTTACTAACAACAAATCAATTTACAGTAGACCCCCTCTACAACATGGTAAATACATCTCCTATTGTATAAATCTGTGTTGTACAAAGTACTCCACCTGAAGTGTAAACTGTGTGGTTCAAGCACTACACGCCTTATTTGAGTGAGCAGGACAAAAGATTTTCATCCATAGCCGTCTGTAGAAAATAGGTAGGGGTCTCACTGGGGTTTAAAAAAAAAAAAGTTTCTAAATTTATTTAACACATTTCACTTAACGACCTCACTTGATAATATGTATGCATCAGAGATAACCGATATGTATTTCCTCTAGATTAAATTTTCAAAGATAGAATAAAATAAATAATACAGTATAAAAGTTCTTTAATATATATTTAATGCACGCTATTAGAAACAAGCAAACAATCTCATTAAGTTCAAATAAGTTTGTTGTTTGAGGCTTATGTTGCAGCCCGCAAAACAGTGGCTTGTCCCTTTAGTACTCTAGGATAGACGATTCCCCAAAATTTGAGAAGCACAATGGCATTTAGCATTGCCATTCAAAAGTTATATAAATTGCTGGAGCTAAAACATGATAAAAACAGAACATCTCTCTCATTGTACCATACTATATGAGCTTCTATACAAACACAGTCGCAATTTTTATGCCATGTTATATGAATTCATCGGACTATATTCCGTATACGGTGCTTTGTTTATATATCGATGTTTTTTTTACAAATCATTGGTGAACAATCTGACGATAGAGTGAGCGATGCACCGCCAAAGTGAAGTTACCTGCCGGAGGTAGTTGTGACTGGCAACCATAAAGAATGCGTGTTTCGTCAGGTTTGGGAATTTGAAATTGTTTCTGTTATTGATGGAAGGGAATGAAATGTGTTATGTTAAGATATGAAACGAATTTGTGCGTGTTTGTTAGAAATATAGTGTGAATATAAAGCTAAATAAAAGAAGGCATGTTGGTTTTACGTTATCAGCTGGTGTGTATGTTTGTTAGAAATGTAGTGTCAATATAAAACTAAATAAAAGAAAGCATGTTGGTTTTAGGTTATAAGCCGGTGGGTGTTGGGGACATTTCTGAGCGGTTATTTAAAAAAATATATAGGTAAGTGCTCTTTTATAACGAATCTTTGCAATGTTTAAGGTTTTTAATGTGAATTTTAAATTGATATTTGATGTGTTTATGTTTTCCTAAGTGCTATTTACGTGCTATTCTAATCATACTGACTTTATAAGAGGTGTACAACTAGGTTGTTTAATCCACCGATGTTTTTTTGAGTTGAAAATGGGCCAGTGTTCGCCCAGTTTACATTAGCTGTACAACTAGGTTGCTTAATTCACTGTTGTTTTTTTAGTTAAAAACGGTCCGCTGGTTGCATTGTTTACATAGCTGTACCATTAGGTTGCTGAATCCACTGAGGTTTTTTTAGTTAAAAACAGTCCACTGGTTGCGTAGTTTACATAGCTGTACAACTAGGTTGCTGAATCCACTGAGATTTTTTTAGTTAAAAACAGTCCACTGGTAGCATAGTTTACATAGCTGTACAACTAGGTTGCTGAATCCACTGAGGTTTTTTAGTTAAAAACGGTCCACTGGTTGCATAGTTTACATAGCTGTACAACTAGGTTGCTGAATCCACTGAGGTTTTTTAGTTAAAAACGGTCCACTGGTTGCATAGTTTACATATCTGTACAACTAGTTTGCTGAATCCACTGAGGTTTTTTTAGTTAAAAACGATCCACTGGTTGCATAGTTTACATAATTGTACAACTACGTTGCTTAATCCACTGTATTTTTTTAAGTTAAAAACGGTCCACTGTTTGCCCATTTTAAATTGCCTGTTACTGAATTTGCAGACGTTCTTTTGGTTAAATATGGACGTTGTATTTTGTTTTAATGTTTTTGTAAGTGGAATATACGTGCAGTTTTAATGTGTTAAAATACTTTGCTGATCGTGCAAAATGGTTGGCGACAGTCGCTGGAGCTTGGCGGTTGCCATGCTCCAGCAGCTGTCGCTGTGTTTACATGGGGTGTGCACCGGCTTGTATGATTTTACCAATCCATCTTATATTAACCGATGTTATGGTGGGGTCTACTGCAGTAGTTTTCATTCTTGTCGTACTAATAGAATGCCAACCCATCTAGCCATTAATTTATTTCCCTTCATTTCTTACACACATATCAAAGATCAAGGTCAAGGATTGACAAAAGTTGTGAAATCTTAGTAGCCGGCAAAAGTTTTTAGGAGCCACATTTATAGGGAATTATATTAATGAAAGGAAAATCGGTCCATATCTTAAAAATTATCAAACTTGTTACAAATGCAACGCCAAAATGAATAATGCGAGTGTTGGTGCCAAAAGTCATGTTAGAGACGAACTTCTGTTTTCAACATCTGTGAGAGCAGGTATTATTTTTTGTTCTTTGTTTTTGTGGAACGTACCAGCTGTATGCAGAATAAATGTTATATTCAAAGTGAAAGAACGTCTCGTTCTTTGGTCCAATTACACCACGCATCGGGTTGATGCAGCCTGCATTTAATGAAATAAGTTTTTGTTTTTTTGAAGTATGTTCTCAACAAAACTCACGACTTACTATTTTTAACACAACATTTTTTCAAGTAATAAGTAATTTATGCTGATAATATAAGGCATTAAGACATGGGTTAACGTAAATGAAAGTAGTGCTCAGTTTTGTCTTTTTTTAACTGCAACAAAACAAATCATCAGCATTTTAGAGTAGGGTCTGATATGATCTGTCATTTCACAAACAAAATTATTCACCAACGTCATTTTATAACAAGGTGTGATAAATCAGACCTTGCTAAAATCACTTCTAAATCATGTACAACATTATATTAAGCATGATCATTCAAAATTATCAGTTTACATAGTATACTTTAATTCTATTACAATACATGTTCACTCAACAAAAGGCAAGGCTCAATAACATTCTAACCTGGCCATAAATGATAGAAATTACATTAATTAAATAAATAATAAGATAGCACTGATATTAATAAACAACATATACAAGAGAAAACGCAATCAAACGTACATTTCAGTGAATATGAATGCTAAATTAAGAATCTAAATCATCCATATTAGCCACACACACACAAAAAAAAGTAATCTGATTTTTAAAGCATCATTGTAAAATAATCACCTTTTTAAGAACAGGACCAAATTCAGTATTACTTGGACTGATTTTCAAATCACAACATATCATAGGCAAACGCGGCACAGCCTCCATATTATTACATTTAATAATTAATTACGAAGTAGCAGAACTACCGAAATGTCATGTCAACTTTTCGAATTGCCATCGAATAACGAAACTATCGAAATCAAAACCAGCTAAATATGAGTCATGCAAAGAAAAATTATTGAAAATAAAAAATTTTTAAATCACGTCTCTTGATTATTATTTTTTTTCTTAAATCAACTTTTGCATAAATTATGATAAATAAATACAGAGATATGGATATGATCTATCTTAAGATTGTGCACTCTACTGCTAGAGTAGTTATCACGTGATAAGCATTTTCGGGGACAGTCCACCATTTCAGGATAATTTTTTCCGTCCCCAAAACAACAGTTGGAGCAGCTGGGAAACACATTTTAATTACAATAATTATTTCTCACCAATTTCTGAAAAAATATCATGTTTCTTATATATGCTAGGAATGCTTTATGTAAACAAATATATTTTATAAAGATCACTGAATTTTTAGCAAGTCCATACTTTTTATTTCAGAACTGGGGACATTATACTGATTTCTCCCCAATTATTTATTAACCCCTAACTGAGCAGTTCTCCAAATATTTTTGCCGATTTAGACCTTCCTCTTCCCAGATGCTACAGGATTTGTCCCAATAGTTCCCGGAAGCGTATTTCATAAGTGCAGTTGTATAAAACGATTGAGAGAAAAAGATCCTATAGGAAGAGCGCGCTAGCGTAGCCAAAATTTTTTTCACATAGCTTATAAAAACTGATAATAATAAAATTAATATTTAATTTAAACAATAATAATATTGACTAAAAACATTAGCACATTAATTAAAAAAGCAATTCCTAAATCGAGTTTAAAATTTTTACAGTTGGAAAATTTTAAAAATGTTTGTTTTAAGACTAGGCCCTTAGCTAAACCTCGGATTTCTTAAGGGCAACTTTCAGAGTCCTACAACTAAATATGACCATACGCTTACGTAAACAAGAATAAAGCATATTTTCTGCCGCTGAAAATTTCCCGAACATTACTTTTTAGGGAGAGCGTGTGGCGAGAGCTGGGTTTGAACCCACAGAATTCGCGTGGTGGAATGAGGCGCAATTCAGCTCGGCCAAAAAGTACCCCTGCGACCGGCCTACAACTGCCGGGTGTTGTGTGGGCGGAGGTGATCTCTTGCCGCCACACTACTCTAGAAAACTCTCTAGAAAATCTAGATAGTCATTCTGAGGCTGACGAATGATGTTCCAAGCGTTATGGAACGCTGCCACTCGTTGTGGACTTTGAAAGAGCCCAGTGAGATATGGAAGAGGTCGGTGCTAGCGCCATCTGTCGCTGTAGGCGAGAAGGAAATGCGTGTTTGTAGTCCGAATCATCAATGTAGGGAGAGCATGTGGCGAGAGCGGGGTTTGAACCCACGGAATTCGCGTGGTGGAATGAAGTGCAATCCAGCTCGGCCAAAAGGTATCCTTTCGACCGGCCTCCAATTGCCGGGTGTTGTGTGATCGGAGGTGATCTGCTTCTCCTCACCAAGATGTCACATAATGAAAGCTGTGGAGGAACTAGAACGATCTTTTCTCTTCTCCCTTGATAGCTCCGAAAGGAGACATTTTTAACTTTAAAAGACAAGGGGGGGAGGAAGGAAAAAGAAATACTTTTCTGCACATTAAAATTAATATGCCAACCTTTGGCTAAGCTAATGGAAGAGTACAGGGACAGATAAAACTGATCACACCGCCCGGGAAATATATATAAACGGCAGACCACTGACATTTTATTCTGAAAAAACATACACAATTATATATTTTAAGACATGCATGTGAATGACTGGCCTACCGGAAAGTTTCCCGGCGGGCGTATCCTGGCCTCGAAGAGTCGGCCGAAGCTTTTCGGACAGACTAGGCATCACCCTGCACACTATCCGGACCGACGGTGTGATTAGCTTGTAAGGCTAGTGGGTTCGTTGTTTAGTGCTGCCATCTATGCATGTTCTTTTGAACTAATAAGTATATTTGTTACTTATGTATTATCTCGGCGGTCAATCCCGCTAAATTATTTTTTCGTATAAAGTGCAGACAAACAGTTGCCAATCGTATTCGGAACCATCAATAATTTCATGTGTCCTGCATATTTTGGCGAAAAATTGCTCGTCTTGGCGGACCGCTGGGATAATATGTAAGTACTGTATATTTAAACTTGTATATTTATTCAAGTTATTTATATATTACACATACACTGTGTATCTCTGCTATTTTACCTTTTAAAATCAGCTTCAATTTCTGCTTTTGTCTTGTTTAAAAAAGGTTTTGACGTTGCTTGCTTTCGCCTATAAGGGTGTTTTTATTGTTTTTTATAAGAAACAAGCTTTATCAGTTTTCCAAGTGTAAAAAAAAAAGTCATTTATTCTTAAAATATTTAATTTAACATGTAAATTATATAGGTACACAAAGAAAGCAAAAAATATTTTTGTTTCTTCAATACAAGTGCTGTAAAATATTTTTAAAATAATGTAAATTTTTGCATTGACATTATGAGATGTGCAATAGAAAATCTAATTGTCTAGATTTGAATAAGCCCTACACAAATCCTCTATCCAAAACGACCCCCACCCCTTGGAAAATACTCCTCTTGTAGGTTTAGCTTAAACACAAAACAAGCAAACAAGCCTAGTTATGGAACTGATGTTTTTTAAAATTCTTTACAGCACATATTTCATTAAAAATGTGTTACTAAATTATCAAAATACCGATAAAATCCAAATGCACAACTTTAAAAAATTCATGGAATGCCAGCTACATAAGAGTGATCTGAACAGGCATATGTTGAAACGGTTACCAGCGGATTTAGTTGATTGATTGATTGAAAGACACAGTTTTTCAAGATCTATAGCTCCTTTATAGCTTTAGTCTCAGTTGTTCCAATGTACAAGTTCATATTTATTACAAAGTACAATTTACAGCACAAGGATGAACAATTTTGCATCCACACACAAAGCTGGGAGTCGAACCCGGGCCCAAAGGATGGCAGTAGGATGCGGTAGCTACTACACCGCCTGGGCGGCAGCGGATTTAGTTTTCGATAGTTTGTTTATTATTGTTGTTGTATTTGATTGAAACACTTCTTTTCGGACTTGGTGATTTGAAGATGCCGCTTAAAAATCCTCGTCGAATAAAGTGGACAGTAAGAGCTTTTATTAGCACATTGATAAAAGAAATTTAAACAGCCCTGCGATGAGTGGGAATCGAACCCTCAATCGTACCAATAGGTGTGGACAGACCCTAAACCTCCAAGCCGCCGGTTCCCAATAGTTTGTTTCAGTTTCTCCTAGGACGTTCTGGAATTAAACGCTGAGAAGCCGTGACTTAGAAGTTAAGGGCCTGACTTCCTCTAGGCTGATCGCTTAAGCGTACGGTCGTGGGTTCGATTCTCATTCATCCTCTGATTATTTAAATTTTGCTTTTCTGTTCTAGGAAAACTGTGGCTGCATTCGTAAACGCCAAACGAGTTACTATCTAAGGCGTTCGTAAAGGAAACTGAGTGCATACAGCTTTTAAACTAGAGCATTCGTGTACAAAACTGAGTGCGTTTAGTTTCAAACGAAATAAACCGATCTCTGCAAAGGTTTCGTCAGTTGTTTAGAAGATACACTTGCTGCAGGTTGTTGTTGTTTTCAAATGGCGTCTATTGTTATGGAAAAGTATGTTGTTGTGAAAAGTATTTTACGTTTTCTAAAGCTGCAAATATTATTTTTTCGAGGAGGAAATTTATGCGTACGTTAGAAAATGCTACGAAGATACATAATTTTTCAAAGGTAATCATTTTTCTTGTATTTTTCATTTTAGTAAATTAAAAAATGCATGTTTTAGTGTTGAGAGTGAAGTTGATTTAATCTGTTATTAGTGAAATTTGAACTCCTCTTGCTAAATACTTTTGAAAAAATGAAGTTTAAGTTGAAATTTCTAAATTTTGATTTGTGCACTTCAATTATGGCCACTCTTTCTTTTAAAAATCCTGTTGATTTTATATTGAGTATGCACTAATGTCGCGAATTGTAAACAAACACGTCTCCTAGGCGACGAAACTAAATAAACTGAAGTTGTTCGTAAAGTCAAAGGAAACTGATAACCACTGACAGCACTAAACACACGCATTCCAGTTTTCTTACGAAAACTCGTGCAACGAGTTTGTCGTTTACGAATGCAGCCTGTGTGTTGTCCACTTCATTGGACGAAGATTTATGATCAGTTTCTTGAAACCAAGCTAACAAATCCGATAATAAATGTTCCAAATACAGCAACAACAACAATAAAAAACTCATCAACTTAACTGAATAAACTTTAAGTCATTCTTAAACTTGAAAGAAATGATACACATCTGTTACAGTTATCGCCATTTCCGCACGAAAAATACTGGCACGAGTTGATGAGTTTCCAAATACACGGAAATTCCATTCCGCTCATACACATGCTACTTCTATGGCCACCGTTTGTAAATTTTACAAATGGTATATATATATATAACAGTCGGTATATACAGTTGTATATATATATATTACAAACGGTATATATTTATAACAGTCATACTTGTTTCATGTTTTTCTGCGCCGCTCTATTTGTACAGTGATTAGAGAACCATCTACGACACCACGGGTCATATTCCATAGGTTTGGGAGTCAATTCGTCCGTACCTATATAGGAAGCGACGATCTGTTGACTACAGAAATCGATAATCACTATTTAGTTATCTGGTGTCTGATCAGTTACAAAGGATAAATGATTTTTCCGCACACATTAGTTATAAATTATATTTTGCCTATAATTATTCTTTAGATCTTTAATTTTAAAGAAAGCTCGCATAATTTTTCAAAAAATGAGCGGGGGGAGGGGGACTTCGCATTTAATTACTCACTTTTGCGTTTAATTGCCTGTTTAAGCTGCAGTTAGTTTTTCTACTTTAATTTTGTCAATAATAGCCCATCCTCATGCTATGCATAATTTACATGTTCGAGTAATATTCGTTTCTTAAATTTGCAAGTCGGGTATTTATTTATTTGCCAGGAGAGGACAGCTCGCGTCACTGAATGTGTCGCTTAGAGGTACATATGCGTCCTTCCCGAAATTTCCTGCCACAATTTGGAACCTCATGAGAAGTTGGGAGACTTCTGAATTTTGGCACCCCTCGGAAACTGCTAGCGACCGTCGAGAGGACTTTCGGAACCACGGATTTAACGTGCACGTACACCGCGTGCACACGGGGGGGGGGGTCTTTAGTGGTACGCCGGTATCGAACCCACAACCTTCCGGTTACGAGTCCAACGACTTAACCACTGGGCTACCACGCCCCGCAAGTCATAGGAATTAATACTAAAAATGGGTCAGAAAAATACCAAGCCATATGTAACTTTCTGTGTGTATCTACGCCCCTGAAAGGATCATACTCAATCTAGTTATTCTTATGTCTATGGAATGGGCACTTTGGACGTGTTTGTAAACGCTCAGTGCCAGTCGTTCTCTATTTTCAGGTTTACGCATTCTTAAACTCCCAGTTTTAAAACTTAAACCAGTTGGTCGTCATTATTTAAGTCAATTCAGTGTGGTTAGTGGAAAAACTCATTGAACTGAGGCAGGAGTCAGTTGATTTAGTTTTTGAGAGTTTGTTTGCATTTCCCCCAAGGACATTCTGGTAGACAAATTCATCATCTAGGTAACGAAACTGAATAAATTGAAGTCGTTCTTAAATTCGGAAGACACGAGGACCACTAATCATATTTGTTTCAGTTTTTGCTCGAAAACTTGTGAGATGAGTTGATGAGATTACGAAAACAAGGTATGTTAATCTCTCCACGTTATGATAGATTGGAATTTATCCGTAGCACCCGAACACTGATTCAGGAACGGGTCTAGAAGTGTTTGCAATATTTCCGGCTTCGCGGTCAAGATTTCGTGTTTCTCGGCACACGGAAGCAAGTATAAAAAGTCAGTCTGATCTCTCAGTGCAATCTTTGCTTACAGGCTTATGTGCAAGTGCCGACGTCTTTAGTTAAAAGGTATGTTTTCCCCCTCCATGCTTAATACAAAGACTTAATATTCATTTCATAGGATAAGGTGGGAAAAATAGAGCATTTTTTTCTTTTAAATGGTCCCAAAATCAAGCTGTTAAATTTCTTAGTTAAATTATTGACGCGTATTACACGCATTGGACTTGCATAGAGTGAAAATATAGCATTTTTTATTGTTATCAAAATACTTTTCTACGGTGTTCCTTTTAGTTAGGCAAGTACTAATACCCCTATTTTAACTCGGGGGGTAAAATGGGGGGGGTAGTACGAAAGTACCTGCATATTTTTTAAATAAAAATCATGCCAATTCTGTGAATGAAAGGAAAGACACTCAAATAAATGTACTCTTAATACTTTTAAAAAACCCGAAAAGAATTACTTCCCAAAATATTTAGCTAAAGAAATAATGTCCACGATTATCAAATTCAGGTTCTTGGTATAGGGTAATATGTTACTTGGGTAACAAATGTTACCTAGGGGTGTAAGCAGGGGATGACTGACTGTGCTGTAGCCGCCCCGAAATAAGTAAATATAAGGATATGAAAAAATATTATGTGTTATAAATTTGAATGTCCCCTTGAAAGCTTTTCGGGTTCCGCTACGGACCTAAGCCAAATTTTATATTTTATCGAATTCATGTTTCTCAAACGGCAAAAATTTCAAATTCGATTTATGAATTTATTTTTTTCCTTTTTATATGTGAACACTTGTACGTAAAGTAAAGGGGGTTCCAACCTCTCCCCACCTAAAAAATGTTATATCCATTTTTATAAGCTATATTGCCTTATAGTTGTTTGAATTCTCGGTGACCTTTTAAAAAGTTCTTGGCTACTACACTGGTTCAACAAAATTAACTTTTTAAATAAACAGGTAAAATATCAATTTCGTTGATTATAACTGTTCCTTCAGGAATATTTAACCAAAAGAAATATAAATGTCAGTTAGAACTTTGCCAAGTCTAACCATACTCCCATAGAACCATTCTTGGGTACTATTTACGTCTGTAATGTAAAATAAATTATAAAACACTTTTAATCCTAAAATGTATTGGTGTTTCAGAGGCTTTCTGTCAGTTTGTATTTTGGGTATTTTTAATGATTAATTAGGCTTTTGGAATTATAATTTAGCATTTCATATCAAGAAGGGAAGAAGATTCAATCTGATTACTAGGTTGTAAGGACATATCATGCACTACAGATAGTACATTACGTATTTGTTAAGTTAGGAATTATCAGATATGCCTTTAACTGCCATTCCAAAATGCATCAGTATTAAGATTTCTGTTGCAAACTTATGAATATATGAAGAGTAGCGATTTTGGAAAGTCAACATTTTGTGCATACATGTGATAGTGTACTTACTCGTCTTGATTGCGTTTTTCATCGTTAACTGTATCTTAACGAATAGCATTGCATTCCTTAAAAAAAAATGGCAATTGTTAGTTTTCTGCGTTCTTTTATTTTAACATGTGATCATACTTCAAATTTTTAAGAGAATTAAACTGTTTATTCCTTAAACACCCAAGACAAATTCGTTATAGTACTTTTCGTAATTTAATGTCAGTAACGTAAAAATATTGCAAATTACACACTTCGATATCTTTCCATGAAGCTGGATTTCTAAATATATTTAAGCTTCTAGAAATAGGAGCTGACGGAAGTTATCGGTTACAATGCCCAAAAGTTAGTTGCCAGTTAAAGTTGGAGTTGAATGCATTTAGCATGTAATGGTGCAACCACCACTGAGTGTACTTGGCCGTTAGTGGCTTTTTTTAAGCAGGCTAAGCTTAAATGGTTGGACTATCGGTGATAAACCACTCTCATCACTCTGAAATGTCGGTATTCAGATATTCAAAATTTTTCACAGTAAGATTGTAATGTGTAAGGCTTTTTGAAAATTTTGCTAAATTGGTTGCTTTCCTTTATTTTATGTACGAAATCGAATGCTGGACAGTGTCTGGGATGATGACACTTATGTTTATCTTTTTAAAATATGTACTGCAACACTTTAGTCTTGCTCTAAAATTTTAAAAAACGCTGTTTAAATTGAAAAGTGCCCCCCCCCCCTAAAAACTGCCATTGAAACTACTTTAGAGTTAAGCATGGAAGCTTGCTCCTTTTCTTAAATAATATCGCATAGGGATCGATATGAAAGAGATTTACAGCTATTACGACAGACAAATCTTATTCGATAAGAACTCTGATACTAAACAGGCCAACTTATTAGTCTCGTGTTAATCTACTTTTTGCAGTTCATAAAAGTAGCGAGCGCTTTCTTCCTAGTTGTTTAAATGCTCGCATTATCTATTTGTACGAATTTTATTAATATGCACTTTCCTGAATGTAATATATGATGTACTCGTAGTTGCGGAAAGGTTTAATATTTTTTTTCTTTTCAGGTTGAGTGACACTCTGGGGGTATGGAGACGGGGGTAAAATGCGTCGAGCTAGTTCAACTCTCCCCCCCTCAGGGATCTTGTATTTAATCACTGTGGTACAATAAGTAAGGCGGCGGTTCCAGCCGATTTTATTATATTTCTCAGGCATTATTAATTAGCTAACAAAATTTAAGTCTGTAGGTAAAGAAATTTGAATGTGGTATAAAATTAAATTTTTTACTTTTGCCAGAATGTTAAATTGAATTTTAGTTTTAAGATACGATTTTAAATTATTTACGATTTAAACAAATTTACGATTTTAAATTTTTAATTAAAACAAATTTAAGATTTTACATTACGACTTTAAACGCAAGAAACGGAGCTAGCAATGTAAAATATTAGCCCTTGATCCCTTTGTATTGTGAATTAAGATTTTAAAATGGCAGCCTAATGTTTAACTAGCAATATAAAAAAACATCAATAAAAATTATACTCTCTACAACCCTCTTGTCTTCCTGTTCCCCCTTTAAGCACTTTTTCATTTGTCCCCCCTTGAACACTTTCATTTGTCCCCCCTTGAACACTTTCATTTGTCCCCCCTTGAACACTTTCATTTGTCCCCCCTTGAACACTTTCATTTGTCCCCCCTTGAACACTTTCATTTGTCCCCCCTTGAACACTTTCATTTGTCCCCCCTTGAACACTTTCATTTGTCCCCCCTTGAACACTTTCATTTGTCCCCCCTTGAACACTTTCATTTGTCCCCCCTTGAACACTTTCATTTGTCCCCCCTTGAACACACTTTTTCATGTTTTAACTGTCTGCACAGACAGCACAAGGGGATATAGGGGATATAATTTTCATTGATGTTTCACAAACACCCTTTACAGAAAATCGCTAATGAATTTAAATAGCTTTAATAAAAATCTAAAAGGATAATTTTTAATTGGGTATTGGAGACTTCAATAAAGGAGCGCTCAGTAATGTCCATTTACAACCAGGGACCGATTTTCAGAGTTGGGGGGGGCGCAACAGCTTCATTGCAGAGGCCCCTCTTGGGGAAAGCTTTTTATTCCCTTCAAAGCAACTTTTAATCAAACATACAAGGGTGTTATAACTACATAAGAATGATTATTTAATCAAGATGCACAATAGAATGAAATAGTTAAATGAAAATATTATGTAAGATAGTCATTTAAAATATTTAATTTTTAATCCTTAATTTCATTCCGCATTTTTCAGGTAACGTGAGCCATAATATTTTTGTATATATTTTCCCTAATGTTTATATCGGAGCATTTATTTAGCGAGATATCAATTTACACTTGGGAAAGTATTTTCTTTTATCAGCTCTATGGTTCCCTCGCGTTCGGCATATATCACTACATACTCCGCGCCTAAATTTATATTCGGAACGACATTATTAACGACAAGTTTGCGCTGAATAATTGCCCGAGACTATGCAGTTTAAAGTTATGGATATAATACTATGAATTAGTAACTGTAATTATTACAAGGATTTTTCATAAAATTGGACTTAAAAAAAATGCAATTATCGTTGCAAAGACGCAACCGTGGATATTCCCCTTTTGTGACAGCGCCTCTTCTCCCTCTGGTCTTCGGATACCTCGGGATGCTCGGCGTTGCGACTGGGCGCCCCGCAACGACGAGCGTTGGCGAGGCCTCCTTAGACCAGTGTGGAGAAGTGATGCTGTCACTAAAGGGGAATCTTCGCCGAGGTTTCGCTCACGTTCGAAGTTTTAAAGGTAGCATTAATGGAACACAAGCTGCTCGCCGAACCTTGAAATCAACATGATCAAAATTGTATTGCTAGATTTCTTTTAAATCTCTAAATATTAAGGTTAAATATTTTTGGCGGTAATGCTTATAAATGGTGATAAAATTTAATCGATTTGACTTTTGTCATTAAATTACGCAAATTTGAGAACAGCAATGATTATTTTTCAAACACTTGCCGTGTTTTTCCTTTTTAATGAAAATCTTAACAAAATCTAGAATTTATTTAGAAGTTCAGCACTTTTGTTTTAAAAAGTGCTCTAATCAAAAACGGGATATGTATTAGAAGCTTAACGTTTGAGTTGCTAAACTTTTTCATAGACAAAATGAAATTTTTGTACACAATCTGAAAGGAACTTTTTTTCTGAACTGCCCAATGTTTGAGTAAATTCTATAGAACAGATTGAAAATGTTCGTTATTTCTTCCCAGCATTTCTGGACTGTTTGTCGAATCTATTCAACCATGTTAAACAAGTTCTTATATAGAAAGAAGTTTGGCTCACCCGGACGATAATTAATGGTCCCTGTTGAACTAAATTTTTTGTTTGCTTTCTGAAATTTTATCGCATATTTTATATATTTTATAAACTGCTTTTACACTTTCTAGTAACATGAATGTAAATTGAAAATAGGCATTAATTTTATAATTTGAAAAGTAAATTGTAGTCTGTCTCTGTATTACTTAGCTACGCCCATGATCTGCTTTTCAAAATTACAAGATTTTGCCAGTAGTTTAGTATTCGATGACTAATTATTTAAATGCAAACCTAACATCCTAAGCGTAGCTATTTTAAAATAGAAATGCTGCCATTTTTATTAAAACAGTTTAAATCTTCACGAATCTTTGCCTATGTAACTGTAAAAATGTCAATTTACATGTAATGAAAATGCTAACGTTTGTGCTCTTGTGTCAGTAACTAAACTTGTGCTATGGATTTGGCTGACGACAGTAATATTCAACATACTGAAAGTTGGTGTAAATTCGAAAGATTTTTAAAAAATTAAACTGCAGTAATTGCTCGCATGATAGGACAGTTTTGTCGTTTTTCGGTATATCAATATCTTGCTTAAACAAAGCTACTGACACTATAATGGAAGGAAATTGGCTATGAGAGTTCAACATAAATGATAGATAAGATAATCTTCGAAATTCGTTACTTTATGAGGGGTGGAAAGATTAAAGGGCCAAAACGTTATTTTTACATTGCTCGCTC
The DNA here is from genome assembly GCA_038373885.1 of Cheiracanthium punctorium. Classification (NCBI taxonomy): domain Eukaryota; kingdom Metazoa; phylum Arthropoda; class Arachnida; order Araneae; family Cheiracanthiidae; genus Cheiracanthium; species Cheiracanthium punctorium. The sequence continues at coordinate 32,750 of JAWZYV010000764.1, read as the reverse complement.
TGTCGCAAGGTAATGGGGTCTCTGGAATTTTATCGCATATTTTATATTTTATAAACTGTTTTACACTTTTTAGTTAGCACATTATTAGAAAATTTGTTGCTGTAAAATAACTACAAATAAACTTCAGTGAATGGAGTATAGTCCTCCAAGAAAGATAAACTTTAAAGAAATTTTACAAAATTGAAAGTATATAAAAATTCTTGCTTTAAAGTGTAGCATCTGAATCCTGTGCTTAGATCCACTTTCTTTTGTAAGAAAACTTGTTGAAATTTTGAAATTAATGTACAAAAAAAACTTTCAGATACACATAGTATTTTAGAACGAATAATTGACTTTTAGACTAGTATTTATAAAATTTCCGAATACATAAAATAAGTGATTGTTTCACTAAATGCATCAGATTTACGGCTGTTCAAAATTAAAACGGTTTATGTAGCTCTCATAAATTTGATTGAACAGAACTTTATGCAAAGGGATGCGTATAATATTCAGTTAATATTGCTTTCCTCGTTACTTGTGTTGTAAAATTTTAGTATATCTAATGAGATGTGGTTTTTATGGTGTGCATATAGCAGTGCATGGTGTGCAGATTAGCTGGCTGTTTATGTGGCTGCCGAGCCAAATGTAGACTAATGTAGTTGACGGGCTGTTGAACTGCAATAATATCTACCTGAAATATGCAAATATTTTATCGAAAGTTCAGCGAACCATTTTTGTATTACCGCGGTAAACACGAGACGGAACTAGACCCTGTTGTAAATTTGGAGCCATCGATGAAAATCTGAAGATTCTTCATAGTTTACTGGGTGTAATGTTTGCTTACTTGATAGATGTAAGGCAATGTCTTGGACAAGTCCTTTTATGGTGGTGTATCAAATTTTGAATGTAGTTTTGCCGTTTGTTGAAGCGACGGATTAATGCAATTTTTTTGTGTGATGGAGCGGTTAGTTGGAAGATTCATGCACATCTATTTTATGGAAGTGAAATGGAATCCTTCACATTACTTTGTCTTGGGAAGGGGGGGGGGTGAAGGTCGCCCCCTCTTCCCTCCTTTAATCCGACCTTGTGTTGAAGCAACTTAAGTTTTGATTTTGTACTCGCGCTTATTCTTTGAATGCATTGTCCAGGATAGTTATTGGACGAATATCACATCTAAGTATTGCAGTGTCTGCGTGTCATTCATACTCTTATTTTAACTGGAGGACTGCGGAGGCGATTTTTAAGTAGTTACTCATGAATCCTTCTGTGCACTAATAGGTATTGGCTATGACAATTTTTCCATTGTAAATTACTTCAAACTAGCCGCCAAGGCGGCCAGCTTCGCCGCCTCATACCTTATCGTTCTTTATACGCAGTGCAGTACCGACTAAATTTCTGGACTCATTTCAATGAAAATACTTCTTTGTTTTAACAGTATTTGTCATTAAATTTATTTAGGTTAGGGTTGCTACACATTTTGAGCGATTATAAAAGGCCGATGTTGAAACAGCAAATGACTAAAATGTGCTTTAGCCCAGTAGCATGGCGACATTTTTTAGATGGGCGATGAATGCGCCAAGTATTGTAAATTCGATATTTTAAAGCTGTGAAGAAGTCCGAAAAATCTTGCATCTTTTCGTATCCATTATTTTGTAATCTAGCTACTGCTTCACATCCCCTTGCTCCATTGGACGTCATTGAACTGTTAATTTGTATTCTTGAACATGCGTTATTGCTATTGCACTAATGTTTAAATCTAGCTGTTGCCGTTCTCAGCGTGGAAATATCTTCGACTTTGGTACGCATTGGTAAATATCTTCCTGGTTACTCCCCTGTCCAGAATTACCCGCACTATTTACAAAGCTAGGAGCTAATCATGAGCACAGATACTGAACGATATGGACCCTAAACAAAACTCGACAAACAATACAACGCTGAAAAAGTGCACCCGTTGACATTGCTGATTAAACTACCACAAACATTGTGGTCGATCAATCTCGGATAGCGTGCCACAATGCAAGCTGTATCAGAAGTTCTTTGGCTCCATGGCACGTGAACGGCCGTCCTGTTTCTGGTAATTAAACAGGGCGATGGTAAATGCTGGTCTTATTCTCGGCATTCGGGCGAAAATCCAGTTGTCCTATGTCGATGAAATTCAGAAATTAAGAACCGATTACGGAGCCGGATCAAACCGTATCGGGGCATTGTCCTTGGGCTGTGAAACATTTAATGTATATAATTTTGTGGAATTTCAAAACTAAGCGAATAGATGATGGCATAGACCTAAATGGATCTCTGTCTAAAAGATTTCTCTTCACACTCTTGAACAGATTCACAGCTAAACATGATTATTTTATCGAATTGCGCAAAATTGGTCATCTTTCAAACGCATAAAAATGGACATCGTAGAAAAAGGAACTTCAGGAATAGAATTATCTTAGAATTTTTCCGCACATTTTCTAACTTATTGGCACTGCTAGATATTTCTTAGTTTACATGTAGTCACTAATTATTAGTATAACTTTCTCGTCCTATACAAATTAAAAACCCTAAATTCACATCAAATTCTTGGTTATTTATATATTTCCGTTGTAGCGGAGCTCCCAAAATGGGCAAGGCCCATAGCCTAATCAGCCTGGTGGGGTGATCCGGGCTAGGGTTGCCCATTTAGCCACTTAGTGCCTAGATCAGGACATTTTTCAGGCTAGATCTGCCAATTTAGCCTCCTTGTGGCTAGATCTTGGCCAACTGGCAATACCGAAGGACTTTGTATAAAAATCGAAACAACAAAAAAAAAAAAAAAAAAAAAAAGCTTGCAGACAAGCTTATTTCAGTAGACAAACAATTTGAAGTAAACGCCAATGAATATTTTTTTCTCAGCTTTAAAACATTCTTGGCAATTTCTGGCCACTTTCAACTTTGATTTCAGCCATTTTTTTCTCCGGCAGAGTTGGCAACTCTGATCCGATCATGAACACTGTTACTGAAATTGAAAGAGTGTGGCACTCACGTGATCCAGAACAGGAAGGGCCTGGGACGCTTGACTCCTGCTCCACTTCCTCCTCCTCCTCCTCCTCACGGAGCCTTGCGAGTTTTGCCCCCAGGTGGACGAACCTAGTCGGCGTGATTCCTGTCGGGAGATGGTTAAGGGGCTCCTTTGTAGCCATCCACTTCTTGGGCATTGAGTGATTCCACTATGAATTTTTTTATTTCTTCCCTGCAGTGGAATATTGATATTTGTTTCAGATAGGGTTTGAGAACCACAAGGATGTGGTTCCTCATCCCCATATCTGGGACAAGCAGTCCACTTTTCTTCGAGCAGACGCCGTAGACACGCTGAAAAAATAACAAAAATTAGACACCGAAGTGATCAAACATTTAAAAAAATCTACTGATGGCATTTAATAAAAACTGTTCGAAATACTTTCATTGATTCATTGTAACGATGTCTAATGAGAAATCACAACCAAATACTTGATTTAATCAGCTTACATCATGACTGCAATTTGAATTTAAGATTGTTTTAAATGGGTAGATTTCTTCTCGCTTTCTAATGATATCACGCCAACGAAAAATATGAGCATGGGTGAATTTTCAGATGTTGGTTTTATGATTAAAGGATATTTTTCGAGTTTATATTCTTGGCAATTCGTAATTTGGTAGATAGAGTTAATGTGGCTTTAAAAGTGAGAAATGAAGGGAGGGGTTCCAGTGGTAGATGAAGGAAAATGCAAAGGGTTTGACGAGAAGTCTAACGACATTAACAGACGTAAGTTTTCAACTAGCTCATTTTTCATCTTGAACTTACGTTTACGAAATAGCTCTCTCAGCATACAAATAAAAACAACGAATACTTCTGACAGCCATGTTGCTTCCCAGTTGCTGCTTTTAATACTATGCTGGGACACAGTTACACTTTTACTGGTTTCCAGCCTTGCAGCAACCAGTGGGTTTAAATGTGATCAAGAGGGTGACAATCGACTTTTCCCCTATTTCGATCCGCCACTGGTAGAAGACTGGAGAAATTTTGTTAACCTGTATATTTTAATTGGCATCAAGATTTGTAAATGTCATGCATACATTGATTTAAATACTTTTTAATCGGTATCAAAATTATTTTAAGCAATTCTGCTATACAAGCTGCCAAGGCGGCCATCTTCGCCGCCCCGTACCTATTTCAAGAAAATTCATGTTTTAACATTATTTGTCATTAAATTTATTTAGTTTAGGGTTGCTACGCAATTTGTGTGATCACATTTTAGCCGTTTCAACATCGGCTTTTATGCTTTATCCCAGTGCATGGTGACATATTTTAGATGGGCGATGAATGCGCCAAGTATTGTAAATTCGATATTTTCAAGCTGTGAAAAAGTCAGAAATATTTTGCATTTTTGTGAATTCATTTACTTGTTATCTAGCAACTGCATGACATCTGCTTGCTCCATTTGACGTCATTGAAGTGTTAATTTGGATTCTTGCACATGCGTTATTGGTATTGCTCTAATGTTTACATCTAGCTGTTGCCTTTCGCAGCGGGAAAATATCCTCAATTTTGGTACGCATACGTTAGCTTAATATGCAAGTAGATAGTCGATTGTTATAAAAATAAGAAGTTTCTATTTATTCGACAAATCTGTGCTAACGTTTGGAAGAAGTTTCTCATTTGTTCATGTTTTCAGATCTTTCTTGTAATTTCGAGATTATGAGCTACTTCAAGTACGTTTCGAAAAAATAATAGAATCTGAATATTTAGAAGTGGGCAATAAGTTAAATTTACAGAATTCAAAGCTGCCTGTTTGTCTAAGGAATGAAAACTACTCTGCAGGGGAACATGCAAAAAGAAATCGGCACAAGATTGCAGTGTCACTTCGTTTTGACTATATTTCAGTTAGCCTTGAAGCATTGCTTAGTGAACACGGTGATAAATTTGTGGAACTAGATTCCCCCTTGAATAGAGGCTTAGCCTGTTTACTCCAATCGTTGCAGAGACGCGACGGCAGAGGTTCCCCTTCTGCGCCAGGGTTTCTCCTTCACTTCGGACTTCGGATGCCTCGCAGGGCTCGACGGTGCAACTAGGGGCCCCTGCAACGCCGAGCTTTGGCGTAGTGTTCGACGACCAGGGCGGAGAAGAGACGCTGGCGCAGAAAGGGAATCTTTACTTTCGCATCTCCGGGACGATGAGAGTAAATGGGTTAAGCTTGTTCCCCGTTTTCGAGAGTTCTACTCTGCTGAAATTGCTTTACTGATGAATTCTGATCTTCAAGTTGCCAGCTGATCATAGCTGGAGAACCACACAAACTGTTAAGTGTAATTGGCTATGATTTTGAAGGCAGATTTCTCGGTGTAGTTTTTTGTTCAAACTTAAACTTTTGAAGCTCGATGTTTCGAGATTGAGGCACTGAGGGTTCTGTGTATTTGGATATGCAATACGTATTTAATTGTAATACTTAAATTCTTTTTCATTATATGCACGTTTAACAAAATTGCAGCATTAAAGAAATGTTTAAAAATACGTCACGTGCTTTTTCATTAGAGGAGTTTGGACTTTCAGTTTATCTATTTGGACTTCAATAGTTTCTTTGAAAAAAGTCATAATCCAAAGGCAAGAGATGCGAAATACTACGAAAAACTACGTTTGACATTACTTTGAATACTCTAGGAAGGGCGGGCGCAAGATTCCTTGCTGCTTAATGGTGGGTTGTATTTGTTGGATACTTTACTGTATATTTAAAAATTCTTGACGATGGCTGAAGTTTCCAGAGAATTGATCGGTCAGTGTGTTTAGCAAAGTGTCCGAATATTGTGTAATATTTTCTTAATTCTGATGTATTATTCATAGTAACGTTCTTGACGACTCTGGTTCGGAACATTCTTCATCCAGGTTTTGCAATTCTATTATATGGACCCAGAGCAAAGGAAAAGTTTGTAGTTGAAGGTCATTGAATGATCGTGAGTAGTTTCATTGTGGATATTTTACTTCGTGGTTGTGTGTACTTTTTATTGTGGATAACTTTCAAGATGGTTTTAGCTTATGGTTTAATATCGTATTGGAACGGAAAGAATTAGGTTAATATGTGGAAGACCACTGTGTGCTTCTATTAATGGTTCAGTCATAGTTCTCAAATTAGTAGGATGAATTTCGATACGAGAAGATGAAGACAGACTTTTAATTTATAACTCGGTTCATGTAATATGACCTGAATTCTTAACTATCCAGTTATTTTTAGTGTCTTTCATTTCTGCAGTGCTTGTGATGTTCATTTAATTCTATCATCTACAAGGACTTGTTTAAACGAATAAAGGAGAGCTTGCATTAGCAGTAAATGGTTTATTGGAAATCAAACTGCTTTCTAGGATTATATGGGACTTTTTGTGCTCCAGCGTTTTCGATTCTTTGACACAATTTCTTTTCTGCTGTTTCAATGTATAACTAAAGTGGTTGGAAAACAAAAAGGGCATCTTCTTGAAATCGGAAATGCTGTAGATCGTAGGCGATGATTGTATTGGAGAAGGCAGGACTTGTTAAGTAGCCGGAATGCATATTTATGGAGGATGTAGTACGCATGCCAGCTTTTCCTTTAAACTGAATTTTGTGGAGAGGTTGACTATTTAGTGTATGTTTATTGATTTGTAACAGTGTAGCAGATGGTCAAGTATAAACATGCTTCCGGTTTGTAAAAAGCACTAAATATCGCATCAATGAAAAATTCTGATGCTTCTTTAACTTGTATTTGCAATGTATAGGATGTATCATTTGTAATTAACTACGCATTTTATGTGAATGAGACATTGTGGAGTTCCTAGGACATTCACCATGTCCCAAATTGAAAATTTTGTTTGAATTTTGGAAAAGTAAATCTGATGCTCTTAATAGCGGATTAGCAAAACAAAAAATGCTAATCTGAATGACTAAACCAGTCTGCAGTATTTAATCACTTTTCAGATTAAAAATCTATTCATGCAAATTTTCAACGTTGTTAATGTTTAATATTTACAAAAATATTCAGAATAAAAATATTAAACGAAGTCTATTCGAAGTTTTAATTAGATACAATGGGAAAAAATACTCTGTAAACGTGCCTTTATTAAAATGTCACATTTTAGCGAGTTGTAATAACTTTAAGACCATTTAGTGGAACCGTTTGCCTTGCAAAGCTCGAGTCGCAGCCCATCGAAAGATAATGGATGCTGAACTGTATTAAATGGCACGACTTATTATATATTTCACCCCTGCAAATTTACAATCATGTAGTCTGCTCAGCTTTAGTATGCAGGTAAAGAACAAGAGCTTTCTATTTGGAGCCAAACCCAGAGAAGTCCAGTCTGGAACCTCCCAGCACAGTGTCAACTGGAGAGCTCTACTACAAGATTAAGATTGTAAGATTTCAAACTTTTTGTCTCTTATGCATATTATGTAATGGTTTGCCTTTCAGGATAAATTACTTGTCGCTCATATGTGACAACTGTTTTTTTCTAAAAGAGTAGTTGGAGTTTACATTATGGTAGTTTTTGCATAAAGGTTTTCAGTGTCCAGTTATTCTTAACAAAATTAGTTCTCTACAGTGTGGTAGTGCTCACGCACATTTCGAGCAGTTGTATAATTTTGAGTTTTGACTTAACGCACAGCTGTAATGTTGAAACATTTAATGTACAGACTATACGAAATCTCACAAATCTAGAAATCCTGCATATTTAAGTGAATGTCGGTAATTTAATGCTCAGAACTATGTTTTGAATTCGGTCTGTAAAGTTGTATTCGCTGACAAGCGTATCGTTTTTGAAATCCTTCCATTAATGTAAAATGCTCAGAAGCACCACTAAAGTAATGTTGTATACAGCAACGCACACGAACCGGAACTTCTAGCATTTCAGATCTTGAGGAATGTTTAATTTTTCAGCTAAATTGCTATGATACATTTTAATGATGTCCATTGAGTAACTAAGAGTTCGAGCACACTGAGAGAAGATGTAGCAGGAAAACTGATATTATCAGCTTTTACACAAGTTCAGCTTTTAAAAAAAAGTTTAAAGTGCTGAAAGGGGTAGCTATTACATTACTATTATACCATTACCAATCTTTAACTATACTAACCCTTTCCTAAACTTACTAACATATATAATCTAATTACTTTCCTTATCTAGCTCTTTCAGTGCTTTAAACAAAGTTATTTAAATCATTACGGAATTTACTATAAAGAAAAATCAAAATCTTTCATTTAAACATTACTTGAAATTTTTGGCATTTTAAACTAGATAAAAACTGCTGTAAATGGATTAAATATAATATTGGTAAAACTTAAATGAACTACTTTAAACTTGCTGCAATTTTTACAATTTCTAGGACTACTTAAAAATTGAGACGAATCCCTCCTATTTAAATCTTGCTAATTTTTACCATGTAGAATGTGATTTTTTCAAAGTTAAAAATGATGTACTTGGCAAATTTGCTTGGAGGTATGAAATATATCTATTTTAACAATCCTACTTAAGTTTCCTAGAATCGGTATTTTGAAATCGGGATGACTTCTGCAGTTCTGAATAAGCTTTTCAGGAGTGTTTTTAAAAGTAGAAATGTCTGTTGGTGACATACAAATAATTAGGCGTCAAGTTACCTTTCTGGAGTAAAATCTTGTACAATCTGAAAACATCGTAGAATAGAAAACGACTGTCGATTCGTAGATTTAAATTTAAAAATGGAGATCGCTGAATTCACAGTATCGGAGTTTTATAGCTCCATTTGTGATCTTGACTATGCTCTATTAATCTGATTTTGATATTTGTAGTTTCCAAGTCGGTGAAACCCAGCATCCTGAAGATTCTGTACCTGAGGATTTTTGAAGCTTACAGTTACCACGAATTGATTTAGTAGCTTTATATCACAGTAGGTTAAAGTTCCAGCGTTGATGAACCTGTCCATACCTCTACTTCTCTCCAAAAGGTCAACAAGAGGTGTGATAGCGGAGTGGAGTTAACAATCGGGAGAGGTTTGTAAATGTTTTTAATTTTCTTCTGGTCAGAGGTAAATTGAAATATTCACTGCGATAGACCCAATGAAAACTGAAAATCTCTTTCAATAAATTATTTTTAAACTTCACAAGCTGTAGTTTAATCCAAATTTACTTTCGTCGATCTCCCGTAGAGTGTGCAGTTTTAGAAATTAAGCCTTCCCCTCCTTTAAACTTGAACTTGTTATAAAGTGTTGATTATCATAGTTGCGAAAAATCTAACCTGAAAATATCCCTTTGGCGCAAAAAAGGGGGGGGGGCTCGAAAATTTTCAGGGAAACTACTCGTGAGTTCGATGTTGATCATAACGCACCCTCTATCCGATTTGCAAAAAAATTGCACACTCGACTTATAAAACAAACAACTTAAGTTCTCAAGTATTAAAAAAATGTTTGAACAGTTATATTGTATTTTTAATAATTAATTTCTTTGCATTTTCTTTTTGCAGGGAAGAAAGTTTCTGCTTCTGCCAGTATGAAAATTAAATAGATGAGTGATGGACAGGTTTAAACTTTTGTTCCAAGACATCAACGCCTTCTAGTCAACCTTCTACGATCGACATTCAATGTTTAAGGCAGCAGATCGTGCATGTACTTGTTCTTCGGTGGACTCGCAGAACCTAACGTCATTTGAAGCGGTTGGATTGTATAAAAGACCAGCAGAGTTATCCATAGATATTGACGAACTTAGTGTTAGCTCGCTAGTCCCATGTGTGTCCAACTGATCCTAGCTGGAATTATTAAAGGACTGCCATATCTGATCATCAAAGATGGAATATTCAGCAGATATAAACTGTACTTCAATCAGCTTCGATATTACTACAGTATGTTACAGTTTATTACTACAGTATGTTAGTTTATTACTACAGTATGTTACAGTTTATTACTACAGTATGTTACAGTTCATTACTACAGTATGTTACAGTTTATTACTACAGTATGTTACAGTTTATTACTACAGTATGTTACAGTTTATTACTACAGTATGTTACAGTTTATTACTACAGTATGTTACAGTTTATTACTACAGTATGTTACAGTTTATTACTACAGTATGTTACAGTTTATTACTACAGTATGTTACAGTTTATTACTACAGTATGTTTCTACATAAACTTTGAATCGAAGTTTAACCTCCCAAACCAAGTTTGTATTAAAAATGCTTGGTTAAAAGTACTGTGAATCAAGATGACTTAATTTCAATGTTCTACTTTTCGAATGAAATATGTAGATCTTATAAGTAATTTCTGAATTGCGTTACTGTTATATTAATCAAAGCCTTCGTCGAATCTTCCTTGGTTCAAGTATAAGACTGGTAGTTTCAGCTACCAAAGTACAAGGGGTCAATTTTCTGAATACTTGTTAGAATTAAGCAACCGACATAGTGTTTGCCCCATTGCTTGTAGTTTTGACATAGATGAGGTGCTAGTGTTATTGAAGTTGTTAATCTTAACAAGTGTGATTTTTAAAATGTAAAAATAGGTTATGAATTCTCAAACTCCTAGAACAGACAAAACTAAAGTCATCTAAAATGTGCAACTAAACTGTAATAATCGAGAATTGTATTTTAGCTCTTTAAGGACAAAATTTGAAATTATTTGTTTCTAAACGCAGTAGGTCAAACTTTTGAACACAACTTAATTTTTAAACTTACTCTGAAGACGTCTGTTTTATAGTAAATAAAAAACATTACTTTGCACAATGTTTTAATGTGCATAAAACTTCATTAACGAATTCTAAAGTTTGATCAATTTTTTGACGCGAGATAACTTCGCTGCACGGAATGCAGATCCTGGCATCACAATGAAGGCGCATCGTTTAATATTTATCGAATTCATCCTATCAAAGTTAGTCTAGTCAGCATGTTGTTCTAGAGATTCATTAGCATACCTGCCAACTTTTATGGATTATTCGTAAAATATACCGATTTTGGAGTTAATTTACTGATGTGTGGACATGGCGAGTAATTTTACGGATTGATCGGCGATTTGCGACGTTCTCAATTTCTAACAATTCAATCTTTTTCCATCCCTCTGGAGAGTATACATTTTTCCTTCAGCATTCTTTTTTTAAATCCCCAGTGCCATAAGAGTAAAAATTGATTTCTATTTTGAATTTAATTTTTCTAAACCTTCCCCTGCTTCCTCTCAAGGAAACCAAAAAGAAAAAACTTCATTGAATGGGGCAGGTCCAGATTTTCGATTCTTTTTCCATCTTGTGAGTAAATATTTTTTCTTTAGCACACTTTCATTTATAGCTTCAATGCCGTATGGATAAAGATTCCTATTTTAAATTTAATTTTTTAAACAACCCCCTCCCTAATTAAAAATGGGGACACAATTTTACTGATACTAATTTTTTGAGGTTGGCAGGTATGCATTAGAACATGCAAAAAATCTAAATACGCTACTTTTGCTTTTTTAAGTTTAACACTTCGGTTGCTTGTAGTAAAACTAAGAAATAAACAGCACTGTAATATAAGATGTGCTGTTCTTATGGAGTTAAACAGGAGTATGTAGACTATCATAATTTGGCGATTGTTCCTCAAATATCCACTGGTGATCGAATCTTTGAGAATGCGATAGTTAGGTTCTTTCTTTAATCTTTAGTTTCGATTACATGGCCTAATAGGCTTAACGAAAGTAAATTTAACTATGTTGGAGAATGTTTGTTTTTATTTGAATGACGAAATACAGACAGAAGTGTGGAGTCTGTATTGGGCCCTATAAAAATCGATTTGTTACAGATTCCATGCTTTGTTTAGTATTTCGTCGGACCACAGTTACCAAAAGACACCGTAAAAATAAAAATGGTTAGATATATGGGAAAAGTTGGAGAATTTCTTAATCCGTTGTAGTTTATAAGCAATTTTAATGTATTGAAACTTAGCTAGGTTTAAAGAGCAAATTTTTTGTTTCTTATCTAGTAGTAACGAAACTCCTAAAATAATCGGTTTTGGAAAAACAATTTTGCCAAGTAAGGAAAATTATGTTGCATTCATTGAATGATTTACTCGATCGCCAGCGGAAATACAGGAACAGGATTTTCCAGAAGATTATTCATGTCTTTGGTCAATTGCAATATAAACATAATGCAGCTTCTCAGTTTGTCTTGAGTTACTCTCACATATCACTTTCAATATAAGTGTTTTTCGTTTTTTTACAGAGACTTAATTTTCTTTTTGTATCCATATTGACACTTTAAAATATCTATTGAAATTTGAGTAAAACAAATAGTTTAGCACTTATTCATTTTTGATTCACGTTAAGTTCATGTAAAGTTACCTATTTGAATAAATGTTCATAATTTTTTTCATTGTATTTTTTAAAACTATTCTAAGTATGTAGAAATTTAGAAATTGCTTAAATTGGCAAAATGCAAAATTTTTATATTTTTCTAAATTTAAATTTCTAATATTAATGGCCACAAAACTGAAATACAAGCAAATTTTTGTTATCAAATTGCTTTATAGACTACTGCTAAGATTAATTTAAAATGTTAGACCCTTTATGGCCCAAGTATGCAAGACGCAGAATATGGTAGATGCCTTGAAGGTGAAGGCTTGTGGCCACTGTGCAGTTGTTTATCTAACAGTATGGAGTTTTGGGTAGCTTTCTCTAAATGTAATGTGAATATACGTTAGATACCCTTAGTCTTACACTAAAGCAGATAGCCTTCATCGAGGTTTTCTTTAAATATATTACAATGTTCAAAGGTTTAAGGATATTGAACTACGAACTCGTGTTACGCAAGATATTCATAATTTTTTTTAATTAGTACGTAATTACACATGCACATTTACATATTTTTAAATAAGCTTATATTTTTGAAGCTTTACTAATTAGCTTATTCGCGGTTGTTAAATTTTGATTCGGTTTAAAAAAAATTGAATTAAATAACCAAATGTACAAAATCTGATTTTTTGGTTTGCCAAAGTTCGCCATTTCTTTAATTAGTTGATTATTCGTGAAGTTGAGTGTCCTTCCGATGTGATGTAAAATATCTTTGTAGTTAATGTATATTATGTGATCTAATAAAATGTTTGATCTTACTTTATCTTGTCTTTCATCGTATTTGTCTTAAAATTAATGAGTCAAATTAGAAACTGGAACTCGCTTTTATTTGGGTAATGCAACGTGAATGTAATTAAAACTGATTCACAAATTACATCAGCTTTGATTTTTAAGCTCTGACCAGATGTAAATCTAAAGCAGATAGAGGTCTTCGTGAAAACAATTCTTAAACATGTAATATTATGCTACATGTTTTACTTTTGAATATCCTTCAAAATAAAGTTTTTGAGATTCTTCTCAAAACGATTAACTCTCATTTTTATAGTTTAGTGTTATGCAGTTGGGTTCAGAATGTCTATTCCAAGGGACTGCAAAATTAGTTTATGCTAGATCACTGATCTTTGTCAGGGCTACCCATTGATATGTTTAGGTACTTTTTAAGGATATAATCACAGAAGTATTTTAATACAGCATTTCAGTCTGTTAGTTATTTAACCTTCCATGAACAAACGGGGCTGCGAATTCTCATAGCAAAACTGTTCAGTAGGAAATTGATTCGCAGTTAAGAAATGTTACTTTAGTTGATTATTTTAGCGAGATGTTTTAAATAAATAAGGGCGAGTTTAAAGCTTTTATTGAGAGAAAGTTATTTGGGACATACTTGTTTAAAAGAATGTTTTGTCATTCTTAATTTAAAAATGTTCATTCACTTCTTTCGATCTTATGTCCTTTATGGCAATAGTGGGTAATTGAAGTGTTTCTTATCCATTGTTACGGTTCTTTAGCCTGTTTCGGTGAACTTTAATTTTCAGAGGTGAGAAATGCTCCTATCCCATGTATTTCCAAATTTACAATGGGAAAAAAATTCAAAGGGGAAAATTATTTTCCATTATTTGGTACTGCTTCCTAGAAGTGAAGATAGAACAACGCAAATGTGTGTACCAATAGTAGAAATCCAATTAATCCTTAACTTTGATTTTTTTTCGGAATATTTCCTTTTCTTTGGCTTTTTGAAAACGGTAATAAGTGTTGCCTACAGTTACTTTAGCAGGCAGTTTTTAGTGAGGTGTTGCGAATGAAGAGAGCAGTTTCTAATTTTTTAACTTTGCAGTTTAACAACACGGGTCTACGATTGTGTATACATATACACTACTGGCCAAAAGTATTGCAAGTTTCAGAAATCTGACCTTTATCAAGTTTAAGTCCCCCTCCCCTGTCAAAAAGAAAAATCAATGTAATTGATATTTTTTAATGTGAACATGTTTTAAATTAATTGCTTCAGAGACAAGATAGCATTAAAGGACAAAAATAACTTTTTAATTTATTGAAAAATAGCGTAAAAAATATAGAAGTTAGTATAGAAATAATAATCAATTTTGAGTCACTGGAATAAAATTAAATAAACAATTAATTTCAAGTTCTGCAAAAAAGAGGATAAGTAAATGCAATTGAACTAAAAATCATTTATGTTGCTGAACCGCCTTCACTTGGATCACAACAGCCACTCTTTTAGATATGGAATCCACAATGTTTTTACAACACTTTTTTCGGTGTTCCATCGTGCCAACTTGAATTATTGGTTTCTAAAGCTCTCATTTTGTCTTTAGATGATTTTTGGATGTATTCTTTCTAATTATACTACATAAATTCCCAAAAATATTTAAATCTGGTAAATTTCCTGTCCACTTTTTCTGCGCTTATTCTTGAAACGATGGTTAGATTTCTCAAACTTGCAATACTTTTGGAAAGTAGTGTATTATTGTACAAAATTAAAGATGAATTTAACACTACAATCGTCGTTGGGGCCATTTTGACACTTTTGCCAGTATCTCGTGCTTTATTTCAATATTCAGTTTAAACACTGCACCTAATTTTTTTTTTCTACTTTTCCCAAAATTCTTCCGAGCGTGTGACCAATTTTTTTAAATTTCTATTTTAATTGGTAAAATAATTATAGAAATGCCCGAAACGGCCAACAGTGTTCTAGTATTAAACACCTGTTCTAGTGTTAAAGCATTTATTTTTCCTATTCCATATTTAACATTTGCTAAATGTTCTTCACCATTTTTACAGCAAAAATTAACATGTCTAACGAAGATTTTCGAGATCAATATTTTACTGCAAAAATTAACAGCTCGAACAAAGATTTTTGAGACCAGCATCGTTGGTGTTATTGAAGAGAATGTTTCAGATGTAAGTTGCATTAATTCATAGGTGTTCGCAGGATTTTGGGGACATTTCTGTCTTTGAGAACCCAGGCGTCGCAGTCGGTCCTATTTTACTTAAAATTCCTACTTTCAGTTTTATTTATATAGCCTAGTAGTTTAATGGTTTCATGGATAAAATCTTAACATTTAAAAGAACATTTAGCAACTGGTGAAGCTGCAGAACATTTTACTCTATTATTTAGAGGGTTTTATAAAACCCGGCTTAAAATAAAAAAGAATCCAATCCAGGTGGGTTTTATTGGGTATTTTTGGGTTTTAAGATTTTTATAGCATAAAACTTTTTGGATTTAAATTTTCTAGTTTTTTATTTCAAAACGGAATAATTTTAGTCAAAAAGAAAACTTTCATTACAATAATTAAAATATAAAAATAACTAACTTTCATACAGTACTATCTTTTCTGCTGGCCTTTATAAAAGGCTCCTTATTTGTTTTGACCATAGAGGAAAGTATATAATGCTCACTTAGAAAACAGACAATCAAAAACAACATATGTTTCTATTACTTTTTAAATTTATGAACTTTTAAATTTTTTTACCTTTATTTTTTAAGTCATAGTTATGTTTTATAGTTAGAATACAAGTCAATAAACCCTTTGCAGCCCAATTTATTGCAGAACTATTTATTGAATAATTTTCTTAGTTATTCATTTTTGCTTTAAATACGTCTTTACTTTAAAAAAATCTAGAATTAATGTCTGATATTAAATCCCACATAAACAACGTATAATGAATTAGTTTTGTCTCTGTACTGAAGTAATGCAGCAACTAATACAATAGTGGATGGTTTCCTGAATTCATTCTTGAGATGCATGCTTGTAAGCTGTAGGAGAGACGTATCCCATTCTTTTATCTGGGAAAGGGATTTTCTTTTTGTCTCTATACTGATAATTACATATTTTATTCGTATTTGAAAACTTACTAATTTATCTCTCTAATAACTAAGTTATCCTTGCCTGCTTTCTACACCTATTCATTCCAAAACAAATATTGCAGATAGAATTAGCTCAAAGTATTATTTTTTAAAAAGGTTATTCTTTATGTTGAAGTTAGAAAAATAATTGTAATAAAGTGGCCGATATATATTTATCTAATATAATGCACTAAGTTATGTAGGTAATCCTTATAAATAAAAATGAAATTCTGTTTATCAGTTTGTGGATTTGTCCAGTATACAAATCCACAAAAATGGACCAATCAGCCTTAAATTTTGCACAGATGTGTAAAATAATATAGAATAAATGATAGTCCACACACTTTAAAACTTTGAAAGTCCACCCGTTCTCGGAATTTAAGAGATTTTGTTCTCCAAGCAGAAAGCTTTCCGTAATTGTAAGCCCTGTAGTGAAAAAAGTGTGAAATAAGCATCATGGTTACCACGTGTGGCGATTTTGCCGAATAAAATGTTTTTTAAATTCTAAAAATAAAAGAATAATAATTTTGTAAGTTTATATTTTTAAGGTTATACGAGAGCAACGCTATTAAGGTGAGATTCTTGCAGCAAAAACGTAATCAAAATGTGTTCATTTACCCTGGCGTTGATGAATCGCTTGTAAATGTTCAAAATATTGTAATGAGTCTTTCAGACCTTACAATGTCACAAGAAAACAGTAGACTTTCAGTGACACAAAAATCTTTTTGGTGTATCATTTGCGAACTTAAATATTTGTTAATGTTATGTTTTATGAGTTAAAACCATGAATTTTAAAAAAAATTAATACATATTTTATGTTAAATGCACTACATTAATTTACTTTTAGAAATTTTTCCTGTGGTCCATAGTACCCCGTGCCATGGACCATTTTACCCCGGGGTTGGGGTAAAATGGCCCACTTTGTCACTTGCTATTAAAAAAATTATATTTAAAAAATAACCGGTTTTGACTCAGTGTAACATGAAACTTCAAAAATATGTATGCATATTACCTATATATTAACTCAAAAAATCATTACTTTGAGAGTAAACACTCAAAATTTACAAAAGCGGTTCATTTTACTCTATATCAGCCCCACCTCTCTTAATATTATATTTTACCACTGTACTCGTGTATACCTGCGCTCAGATATGAAACGGGAGAAATTTCGCCGGAGATGATAATTATTCTCTATGGCTAACAAATATGTCCCGCGGTATCCCGCCCTAAAACAAATGGTCAACTTTGTTTTAAGGCCGTTCTTTCAAAAAGCGAGAGGCGTCAAAAGATTTTTGTACAGCTGTAAAAACAAACCAAAGATTTAAACATCCGAAAACAATTAATCACGCTTCTTCACAAAATGCACTATGCGCTTATATTGCCTATGCTTGTTTGTTATGGCAAGCCTACAAAAGGGGCATCTGCCTAGGGGGGGGGGAGAGAGCTTTGGTCGGAGGACTTTTTAAGGGGTTCTGACGAGTATTCACGTTACATCTGGAGGAAACCGAGCAAAACGCTAGACCGTTAGATGTGCTGCCGGGCCCGAACGCGTAACCTTCACGTTTCCGTCTACCAAGTTCAGTGACTTATCCACTCGGCCATGGGCGTGAGAACCCCACAGGAAGTCCTTCGCCTAAGGCACCCCACTAGGCATATAGTCCTCGTATAGGCTCGCCATAATATACAACAAACAACTCGGCCATGGTTTCAGAAAAAGTCATCCGCCCAAATTTCCCTTGAAAAGTGGGCATAAGCGCTATTCAATTAGGGAAATATTGCAAATTTTCGTATCTTTTAAGGTTTTTAAAAAAAAAAAAAAAAAAAAAAAAAAAAAAAAAAAAAAAAACGTAGTTCGTATCGTAACTGTTATCAGTTCACTGTTTGCAATCGGGCCCCGTCAAGTTCCGAAAATGACCAACCGGGGCAAGGGGAAGGAGTCCGAATGGGGACCCACTACATTTTGTTTCCTGGTCGTCTCTGACTCGACTGTTTTTTCTGCAATTTTCCCTGCGTTCTCGTACAAATCAATGTATGCCATGATTAAATGAATTTCACATGAAATATAATACTGGAGAAATGGGATTGCTTAAGAATATTTTCTTTTCAATATGGGAAATAGGTTTTTTTGCAATTGAAGATTTAAAAAGCGCGACTAAAATCCTGACAGTTTCATAATATTACTAAAAACGATAAATTCCCATTTACCGATCTTTGACCATTCAGCAATCAAAATTAATTCAATATCAATAATTTAAATTATATCAGTAAGTATTGTCAAAGATTGAACAAGAATAAAGTAAGCTTTATTTAAGGGGGTGGGGTGAGAATTAAGTATCATCAAATATAGCTAAGAATCCTACCGATTAAACCACTTTTAAAATAAAATAAATTGCATTAGATTCGGCTCATCCGTTTGGAAATAATATGCGACAGAAACTTCAAACTTTTTTTTAAAGGGCATTACTATCTTGAAATAAAATATAACAAACTAAATTCACATTTTGTAAAAATTTAAGGGCCTCTCAAAATCGGGGAGCACGCGTCCGTTTGCGTTCCCATTTTGCTGTCTTAAAAATTCAAAGGTCACTTGTACCATTTTGCTGTCTTAAAAATTTCTAAGTTAAACTTACCAAATTTTAGAAGTATTCAAAATAATCTCCATCAATGCAGTTTTGTAGGCGAATTTTCCAAAGCCACCTTTTAAAAGCCTCAAGCCATCCATTTCTGGAAATCGATACAAAATATGCTTTTACACAGCCTCGCCAATCTCATCTCTGGAGTGAAAACGGCGACCCCGTAGATTTTTCTCAAGATTAAAAGATAGTCAAAAGTCACACATAGCACGATCAGGGGAATAGAGTGGATATTCTATCACTTTGTGTTTTTTGTTCAACAAATTCCACTTTCAATCTGGCCATATGAGAAGATTTCTTGTCGTGATGAAGTATGGGTCCCCCTTCCATTAGCTTCTGGAAGACACTTACTTGGTGGTGTACCAGTTAGCTGTAATTGTGTCTTCTGCCCCCCCCCCCTTCTTAAGAAAACGGCATACATTACTTTTTTCATTGCTCTTGTCTTTTCACAATTGTTGATTTGGGGTCGTCTTCAAAGACCCTTACTTTACTTTCCTGACTTGTCGGAACGTCAAAACACGGTATGTACGTTTCATGCCCAGTTACGGTTTTAGAAATAAGGCGATGTTCACCATCGTTTTAGAGTTTCTTTGTAGATTCTGACACGCTCTGCTTTTTTGTTGTACTGTTAAATTATGGGGGACTCTACGACAAACAAATTTTTACATATGCAGTTCTTCTTGAATAATTTTACACAGGGCCGAGCGGTAGATTTTCTCAGTATGATGCGATTCTTCAAAATGCCGCCTCTTCAGTATAAAGGGGGGTAAGCGGTTGAACCCCCCCCCCCTCCCCGAAAAAAAATTAACATGAAATCCATTAATTTTTCATTTTTAATGAAAGGGTTACATTTAATCTCATCCCCCGTTAAAGGAAATCTGTGTACGCCACAGCACCCCTTAAATGTTTCTTCCTTAAAATAAATGCTCATTATGATTTAAAAGCAAAACTACACAAAATGTACAAATGCTATATTTATTTTACTAACATTAACAACAAACTATTATAATTTGACTCTCTTCTAACTTTAGCAAATTCGTGGATTAGGGATGTGTAGTCTAGAATAGCAGCCAATGTTGATTCGCTAGAAATTATTGACAGGTTTCTTAATTTTGTTTGGCTTATTGAACTTCTTCTATAAGTTTTGATTAATTTTAATTTAGAAATTTTTTTTTCCCCACTAGTGACTGACACTGGGAGTGTTAGCAAAGTTCTCAATGCTATGACAGTATTTGGATACAAAGAAATTAAATTATTTTTGCACAAATATTTTAAAACATCTAAAGGTTTCATTAAATATGGTAGCATTCTAGATACATCACGTAATTCTTCTTGTAGAGCACTCTCATTAATGTCAGATTCATTTTTGACCGAAAATATTGACTGGAGATTGATACAGTTCTTTTCTAGCGTTTTGTCATCAATATCTCTGAATTTTAAAATATCATATAAAAACTTAAAATTTTTGTTATGGGTTTCCAGAAGCGTGAATCGTTCATTTAGAGAATTACATGCAATGTCCAGAATATAGTTTAAAAAGTTTAAATTTATTTAATTTTAAATTTATTCTCTGTTAAAGGCTCGTAGACAGCTTTTTCATCAAATTGAAGTTTTTTCTTCTGGCTCTAACTTCAGTTTCTGTTGGGAATTCTATGCTGATTTCAAGATTTTCTGCAATTTCATTTGCTGCAATTTTGACCTGATCATATCCCGTTTTTCTGTAATTTTTTACCTTTTCTACAGTTTCGGATAACATCCTTACACAATCTGATAAATTGACCGTTACAGATTGCAATTGCTTTTAAACCGAGTTTATTTCAACTAAAATGTCATGCCAAAGAATTACACCACATATAAACTTGTAATTTTAAATATTTACTGCTAACCCTATAGCTCTAACTTTCGTTTCTGCATCCCTGTTGACATCTTCTATTATTTCAATTAATGCATCGTAGATTTCGCAAAGTTGAAATCGTAATGGATTTAACGCATCAATTCTGCTTGACCATCTTGTAGCACTCAATGGCTTTAGAGTTATTTGGGAAACATTGTTTTTAAGCACTTCCCAACGTTTCGTAGAACTAGAGAAAAAAGTGTAAAGTTCTTGCACTACAGGGAAAAAAGTTGCTGTTTCTGTAGAAGAAGATGCTGCATCATTCACAACAAGGTTTAAAGAATGACATGCACAGGGCACATAAAACGCCCTTGGATATTTTTCAGTTATTCTGTTTTGAACACCCTTTCTTACTCCTTTCATATTAGAACCATTATCGTATCCTTGTCCTCCAAGCCACTTTAACTCAAAACCTAATTTCTCCAAATGTGTCAGAATAAGCTCTGTCAAACCCTCTCCGGTAGCTTCTAAAAAACCAATGAAAAATTCTTCCATTTCATATTTATTTGTTTGGAGTCAAAAGCAGCGACTCTTATTGTTAATAATAGTTGTTCAATATGGCTTACGTCTGGAGTACAATCGCGGTTACCGAAAAATATTTAGCTGTTTTCGTAATTTCGACAACCTTGTTTAAAACAGCCAATCCCATTAAATTTATCAACTCATCTTGAATGCTATTACTTAAATAGTGACAGACATTTATTAGATTCGCGTTGAACTCATCTAATATGTTCTTCCATAACTGGATGAAACTCGGAAAGCAAGTGTCCCGGATTCGGGTCGCATCGCGAGGCTGTCGATCTAACGGTCTGGAGTTTTGGAAGGTTTTTCTCCAGATGTAACGTGAATACGCGTTAGTACCCCTTAGTAAGTCCTCCTACCAAGGCACCCCCCCCCCTTGGCAGATCGCTCTAGTGTAGCGTTTCCATAATCACACACAAACAAACAAACAAACGAAATTCGGAAAACAGTTCTACCAACTTTAAGAAGCTTCCGTTTTTAGACTGAAACAAATGTTCAGTTGTCCCACGAAAAGCTAAGCATTGTGAGGCAGCAGTCTAATTATTGATACAATTTTTATATTGATACAGTTCTTTTTAAAACTCCTCTCCAATGTTGAATTTCAAGGTCCATAATTATTTGGTACTCAGCTTCGATAGTTTTTTCTGCTTTAATCGAATGAAAATAATAGTTTTTGAGATATGCGAGTATTGTGCATGTTTTAATGAATTTCGGCCCATAGAGCGTAATGTATTTCGAATATTTTGGGCGGCCCTGTACATAAACTATCCATTCGATTGAGACCAAAAGGGGAGGTGCACAACTAGATGTTAGAACAACCCTAAATATAAAATTTCAACATTCTACGACCAATAGTTTTTGAGATATGCGAGTTACATACATACATACGTACGTACGTACGTACAGACGGCATGAAAAAACTGGCCAAAATAGACTCGCCGCTGGTCAAAATGTGTTGCAGACACGTTTATATGATCGTTCATGCTAACTTACGATGAGATGCATCGAAAAAATTTTTTAATTAAATTTAGAGGTAGTCAAAATCGGTTTTTTCGTCGAAATTTGGCCACCGAAATTTTTCGGGATCACATTACTTCCTTATACTCCGTACAAGGAAGTAAAAATCCGCATGGCGATTTCAACATTGGGAAAGGCGGAAAGGAAAAAGTCGTGTACTAGTATGCAAATGATAATACAAAAGTGAAATGCTGAAAGTTGTCCTCTTCGAATCATAACTACTGGCCTCCTCTTCAGAATCATGAACAGTACCCTATACTTTCTGCTCCTGCTGCTGATTTTCGGATAGTTTATATCGATACATTTCTCGCAGAGTTGTTCATTCTTCCATTTTGTAATGTTTGAGATGCACTGCTATCAATATAGGTCTTCTTTATTGATGCCGTTTTTATAATAAGAAGTCAAATTTTCGCAATGCTGTGTTATCTCTTCCTCTTTCAAGTCGTGAATCCTTTCAAAAAACCCCAAATTTTTCGAATGTTGTTTCATAAGCTTGAAGACGTTTTCTTAAGTTTGACGTCAGACAAGATTTTAAGTTTTTTTTTTTCCAAATAATAATTTTGGGAAGAGCTTTTTTTCGAGCTGAAGCCCCTTTTGGGTTGATGCCCTTCGCGACAGCCGAGTTCGCGTATACATTGTATGTATGTGTAAATTTATTACGCTTAAATGAGTATGAAAAGGGTCATATAAGGTAGACCTATTTTATGCAGCTCTTTGAGTGGGCGCCCATACCTAAGGGCGAAAATGAGCCCCCCCAAGCTCTCAGAAAACGTATGTACAACCGCAATTATTTATGTATTGTTGCAACGTGGAAGTGATTTAACCAGGTTTTCGGTGCAAGGCCACCCATTCTCCTCCCCTTACAAACGACTTGGCAGATATCTACAAGCATTCTTATGGGCGCCCATAGCCCCTTGAATTGCGCCCCCTCAAAGCAAGGGAAAGATGATTCAATTTCGACCCTCGAGACAGACACACTTTGGACCCGGTCTCGTTCAAATCATTCCTCTCACTGACTACGTAAGACAAGTTCAAAAACCACATTTTAATTTACTTTATAAGACGGATTATTTATTGGAGGGAGCGTAAGGTAGCGTTGTATTTCGTGTGTGAGTATGTTTCCTAGCAAAAACTACTGAAACTAATAGAGTAAGTTTCTGTTACAAAGAACCTCTCGATACCGTAGCACTTCGTTATAACGCAAATTTCGTTGGAATGAAATTACGCTAATTTGAATAAAACGATAGAAAGTTATAATTATGCACATTCGGCTGTTATTTTGAAATAGAACCACACACTATACTTACATATAAGAAAATTGCATTAACTAGTGTGATAAGAAAGTTGTAATAAGTTGATTGCAATTCACGGAAATCAGCCAGAGAATTTTTTTTTTCAAATGAATTTTTTTAATTCTGAAAAAAAAATGACTTACCTCTTTAGGGAAATATCAGCCTTTAGTGAATAAAACCCGAAGAAGCGAAAATATTTTATCAAATTTACGATTTTCTTCTGAACGGAGGTTGCTGTTGTACGTGAGGTACAGTGGAAGACATAAAACCGTTTTTCTTTTTTTTTTTTTTTTTTTTTTTTTTTTCTTTTTCAGCGCTGCTCTTTACGTTTTGTACTGTGAACTCTTATGAAAAAATGAACTTTACAAAATACTCAGGAAAAATTGCTAAATGTTGGGGGAAATTTCACTATATTTCCCCAAATATGTGTCTCCTCGGTCCATTTTGACGACGATTTCTGTGCTGTGCTTATGAATTTTTTCTGAAAGTTGCACGAGGCATGCAGCTTCACTGCTAGTACTAGTCATTGTGCATTGGGTGAAGAAGCGTAATTTTTTAATTTTTAGAGTGTTTTAACATCATTGATTTGCTTTTGAAGCGTCCTGTGAAGACGATCGATCTTCAAATGGAACACCCTTAAGTTGGGATTCCTCACTTCATCCTAAACATTTTTTCGGGAAAGAAAAATTCTTAAAATCAATCCAGTGAAACTTCATCTTTCCTGACTTGAAAACGATGTGGGTGACGAAACGCTACCTTATACTTCTTAGAAGCTATGTCTATTGAAAGTTGAGATAGTAATTTGTAATCAACCTGAACTATACTTTATTAACGGTATTTGACTATATTCTATAATATAATGACATAAGTCAGCAATTCCTTAAATAATGAAAAAAAAAAAAAATCCGAATGTAGTCAATCAACAGTTTACTCGAAACTGAGTTTAAATTGATTATTTTTAAATTTAAAAATTTTGTTTTTTTTAAATTGTTTTTATTTATTCTTTACATCACTTTTATTCTGCACTACAAAGTGCTTACACTAATTACAAATCATACATTGGAGTGTTAACCGCCGATTCCACATAGAGGACTGTGAACTTCATTCACTGCTATATATACTCTTCTCCGTCTTGCTTCGTTGCGCAGTTCTGCATGTACGCTGGCCCGCCACAGCGTATATGCACAACTGCTGACCATCTTCCCTTCTCTTCACCTGGGCAGATGTGGATGTACACTTTCCCTCAAAGTGTACATGCACAGCTGATGGGAGTCGAACCGAGCACCGCATTCGACTCTATACATCCAGGACTTTATCTTCTGGGCCGTCCTTGCCCGACAGTAAAGGATGATAACGTCTATATGAAGTTTCTATTGTTGTGTAAAATTTGTATACTTGGGGTTACAGCATTGGAGTAGTGCAACAATGCTTTAATCTGTGTCTGGGATACCATCATGGCATAGTGGATAAGACACTGTACATGAAAGTTGGCTGGCGTTTGAAGGTCTGGGGTTCTGGTCTACCGCGAAACTGTTGATCTAGCGGTGTGAAGTTTTGCGCGTTTTTTTTTTTTTATCTAGATGTAACGTAAATGTACATCAGAATCCCTTAAAGAGACTTCCGACGAAGGATTGAATTGCGCCAACAATTTTAATATTTCTTGAAATTGTTTGATTTCTATCACCGACTACTTCTACTCGAACAGAATCCGTAATCTATTAATCGAATAGTGAACATTCGCAATTTATACTATTCGAATATTATCAGTGTTTTTACTATTCGAACAGTATTCGCGATTTCTATTGGAATAATAGTGGCAATTTTCACTATTCGAATAGTAATCGCCATTTCACTATTCGAGATTTCGAATGCCTTCTGTTGAGCTTTCCAAATCGATTATCGCGAATGCCCTTGATAAATCGACTAATTCGATCTGTTTCCGATGAGGGCACCTGATTGGAGGGAATGTATGTCTGTAAAACTACTTTTCCCGTTAGAACAGTCTGTCTGCCGGCAAGCAGCGGTTACGTTCCGCTTAGAGACCTGCACGGGCCTGAAAATTGAGTCCAGGCCCGGCCCGAGCCCGAAGATTCTTGAATTTTTAGGCCCGGCCCGGGCCCGTAACACATTTGAAGCAAACGTTACGGCCCGGCCCGTACGGGCCCATAATTGAGGAACAAAAATTCGAAAATTCTAGAAATTTTAAAAAATGTAAAGACGAGCAAATAGATCGATAAATAATTATTTTTCAGGTATTTTATACGAAGTAAAGTCATTAATGTTAACTATACTACATTAAATTAATACTAATATTAAAATAACCACCATTTGTATGCATATATATTCTGAAAAGTGGAATATTTTTAATTAGATGTTAATTCATAAAGTAGAATAATGTGAAAATCTCCGGTTGACCTGGAATCGGAACCTAGCTGTATCAGCTGGGTCTGGCGCCATCATAGGTGCCACTAATGGTATACAAAAGGAAAACAAACGGTTATGGCATCTTTTTCTAAGTGCAACAAAATCTGAATACTTTCCTACATAAGTCTTTCAAAGTAAACAGAGTATAATAGCCCTGCGATTCAATAATTTATTACCTACAGAAGCCAATTTCTAAAAATACTTTTTTTTTTTTTTTTTTTGCTGGTTGCAGGAAGGTTAGGAAAAAAAAAAAAACTAGACACGAGTCTGGCCCGGCCCGTTGACAACAGATTTATTATTCCAGTACCCGTACCCGGCCCGTGGGCCGGGCTTTCACGGGCCGGGCCGGCCAGTGCAGGTCTCTAGTTCCGCTACGCTATGAAATGACGAGGGAGTGAAGGCTAAATCCGCGACCGTTGATTGCAATAAAAGAGAAAAACGTAAGGACTTGTAAATCTGTTTTTTAGGAAATCATGCAACTTTTGAACAACTCTCTAAAGTATTTAATTGCGCTAGAGACTTCGAAAAAATTTAGAATGCCTCTTTACAAACTGCACTGTGAGCTTGTTACAATTAATAAAACTACAGGCGATTCGAAACACTCGGTTGACAAAATGCTAAATATACGGAATTTTGCAATACTTCCCTAACCAGGTTAACTGCTTGACCCATTTTTGAATGCAGTTTTTTGTGCCGATGAATTTTTATCTGAAAGTTGCATGAGGCGTGCAGCTTAACTGTTAGTGTTAGTCTATAGTAGATTGGGTGGAGAAACATTTTTAATTTTTCAAGTGTTTAACATCATTGATTTACAATTAAAGTTGTTCAAAAGTTCTGTGGCGGGGATCTCTTTTCAGATGGAATACACTTAAGGTGTTTTTTTTAAAAATTCCAGAGAGTGATTCTTTTGAAAAATGAAAGTCAGCATGAGAGTTTTGAGCTGTTTCAAAAACAAACCAATGATGAACTCGAAAAAACTAATAATCTTCTTCACTAACAGTAGTTTCTTCCGTATTAGTAAGCTAATCTTAACAGCCAACTCATATGTCTCATGCAATGTTGAAAAAAAAAAATTATGAGCACAAAAATGGCGTCCTAAAATCGGACGAAGTGTTATGCATTTGGGGAAATATTGCAAAATTAAGTATTTTAACAATTTTTTCCTGAAATTTTTTAACTCTTATTGGTTTATTGTTCGTAATAGTTCGCAGTACAACTTCTAAAGAAAAAATCTAAATTTTTGTAGTCTCTAGCTCAATTCGATTTTTTAAAAAGCTGTTCAGAGTTGCCGATTCAAAAGAACAGATGTAAGAACTTTTAAACGCAAGGAAAAGTTGGTTCAATTTCGACCCTCGAGACAGACACACTTTGGACCCGGTCTCGTTCAAATCATTCCTCTCACAGACTACGTAAGACAAGTTTAAAAACCACGACATTTTAATTTACTTTATAAGACGTATTATTTATTGGAGGGAGCGTAAGGTAGCGTCGTATTTCGTGTGTGAGTATGTTTCCTAGCCAAAACTACTGAAGCTAATAGAGCATGTTTCCGTTACTAAGAACCTCTCGATACCGTAACACTTCGTTATAACGGAAATTTCGTTGGAATGAAATTACGCTAATTTGAATAAAACGATAGAAAGTTATATTTATGCACATTCAGCTGTTATTTTGAAATAAAACCACATACAATACTTACATATAAGAAAATTTCATTAACTACTGTGATAAGAAAGTTGTAATAAGTTGATTGCAATTCACGGAAATCAGCCAGAGAATTTTTTTTCAGATGAATTTTTTTAATTCTGAAAAAAAATGACTTACCTCTTTAGGGAAATATCAGCCTTTAGTGAATAAAACACGAAGAAGCGAAAATATTTTATGAAATCTACGATTTCTTCTGAACGGAGGTGTTGTACGTGAGGTGCAATGGCAGACCTAAAACCTTTTTTTTTTTTTTTAAGTAAAACTTCTTTAGTGGCGACTAGGGAAAGTCAGATTTTTTTCTCTGACGGAAGTAGCGCTCAGTAAAGGAAGTGAAGTGCACGCTCCGAAAAAGAAGTACCACTGAAAAACCTACCTTTTCGACCTACTTTCGCCAATCCCCGAATTCATCGTGTAAAAATACGCGGAACTTGTTAGAGAAAAACAGTCAAGAGCCGTATCTTAGAGACATCAATCTTTATTTATATATCAATAAGCGTTTTGAAGGTAAATCCAACATAATATTTTACATGTAATCCCAACCTCACATAAGGTTCTCGATAATCCTTATTTTTAGATGAATAATATACAATGGTTTTGGAAAATCACAAAGAAATGGAACCTGCCTGCAATCGAACCGGAACAAGGGACTGATTTACGGCGGGGCATTCGGGGCACGTGCCCTGGGCCCCCGATTTTTAGGGGCCCCCAAAACTTAAGGTGAAAACATAAGATAACTTTTATGTTATCATAATATTTACTAAAAATATCTCTCAAGAGAAAAATTTCTGATTACTTCATTCATCACAAACATTCAAAATTTTTAATTTAATGTAATTTGTAACGCTAAAAATTATGCATTCGATTCGACATTCGATAAATTCGTTCGGACACCTCAGCATGCTATTCCTTTTATCTTTTCAAAGGTGTATGACGGCTGTAAATACCCATAAAAACATTTCAAAATCGAAAAATTCATATAAGTGGTATCTGTCGTGACATTTTACTGATTTGTAAATGTTTACGTATGGTTAACTTAGGAATGATAGTTGGTTTTAACTTAATTTAATTAAGTAATATTCTGCGGAAAATTTTTGTGCTGGGGTCCCCAAAAGTATCTTTGCCCTGGGTCCCAAAGTGTGTAAATCGGTCCCTGGGAACAGTAGATGGAAACGTTAGTTTCAGAACCCTTTTCCTGGATTCTAACCCAACTTCCAGACAGAACAAGGGGATGGAACACCACAATTAAAGGGACAGTGGCTGCAAACGAATTTAACACATCCCGGGGAAATTTTCGTTTAAGAACACTGTTGGAGGATCATACTCCGATCCCACGAAGGTAAATTTATAGGAGGGGACGCTTCTCTTGGAAAGTTGGATAACGCCGTAGTGGCAAACAGATGGCGATACGCACACTGGGTAACTGCGCATCTAAAAAAAAAGTCAAACATTGGCGCAACAGCCCCTCTGCGGGGCCTAGGCCTGCGCTGCCCAACCGCGCCTTCGCGACCATAGGCTCTGAGGTGCGGATGCATATGCCTCGGCCAGGTGCTCAGCCTAACGCGAAGCCCCCAGTGTTTGACCCCAAGCAAGCTTGGTCCTCATTTTATCAACCCACCCAAGGGATGAAAGTCTGAGTCGACCTTGCCCAGCCCGGGATTCGAACCCCGGACCTGTGGGACGGCAGCGCGGTGCGCTAACTATTACACCACTGGGCTTCTCTGCGCATCTCGGGTTGTTTATATTTCCATCGAGGCGAAGTAAATGGAGATCGTTGAATTAGCAGAACTTCAAAATATTAAATACATAAACTTAAGAACGTGATATATAGTAATTGCTGGCTTCAGATGTGTTTTAATTACATAATTGTCTTAGAATACTATTTCGTAATGATTATATGCAATAGTTTCGAAGCGAAGTGATATTATTATTTGTCAAATGCCAGTTACATAGGCCGTTAGGGGATTAAACTTCTAAATATTATGTATGTCATGCCTGTTATTATTTTGCCCAAAAGCTGTATTTTAAGAAATGTTAGTAAATTTAGAAGAATGTAGTTAGTGTGAACGCAATATATATATATATATATATATATATAGTGTAATGATATATATATTTAATATATTTATTTATATATAGTAATAATATATATATTTATAATGATATATATACAACGATTTAAGAATACCGGTATGTAACACCACAAAGAAACAAAGACTGGCTGCAAACGGTTTACGAACAAAATAAAAGAATAACAAATGGACACTCCGTGGATTCTAAACCAACCTCAAGACGGAGCAAGCAACGGTTTAACACGGGGATGGAACACCACAAAGCATGGCTGCACGGAGCATGCCACGGAGCATGGCTGCAATCAATACCCAACAATAGACAGAACCTGCAGTTTAAAAACACGGATACAGAATAATAATTCGAAACCTACCAGCAGAATATGACCAAATGAGGTGGTCATATTAATTTGAAGTTCTGATGATTTACTCAGAAAATCAACGCTTATGTATACTGTGATAGAAAAACACAAAAAAAAAATTACACTACCTGCATTCGAACCCAACTAACAGATGAAAACATCAGTTAAAGAACACAGTTAAAGTATAATACTAGACTATGGACATTCCCCCCATTCAAACCCAACCTCCAGATGGAACAATGGTATAAGAAAACAGTTAAAGAATAATACTACAGGTCTACAACATGGACACTTCCTGGATTCTAAGTAATTATCATGAATTACCGATGATTCTTACTGGAGATTTTAATGTTAATTTTCGCTCTCAAGAATCTCAGCCGTTAGTTGATTTTCTAAAAGAAAAATTTTGATCTAACTATGAATACTTCTCGACTTCAATCAACAACGCGTTTCGGTACAACGATAGATGCTGTATTTTCAAGAAAATTAGCAAATTTAGAGAGTAAAATTTATTTTTCTCATCAGGGGCGGCTCGTTATTAAAGGCCAGAGGGGCCTGGCCCCACCGACTAAGCACCGTCTAAATCAAAGTATCTTCCTTTTATGTAAGGCAGTTCTTTCAATAATTTACTTTCATTAAAAAAAATACACGTGTTTTACTCTATTTTAATACTATCCATTAAAAAACGCGCTTAAAAAAGCGATAGTTATACGATTTTCCCCCCTATCTAAACCATGCATGGGCCAAGGACTGGCTTGCCCTGAATTGGGAGTCTCTTCTCCGTTCATCGGGTTGACATATTTGGCATTGAGCATAAAAGCCACACTGACCATGCACTGACGGGGAATTAACTTGGCATCCAAACGGCTTATTTGGCGCTGTTCTGGGCCCAGATCTGCGGGCCCTCGCACGGTGATCTACACGACCGTACGGGAAAATTTCGGCAATCGGTAGCTATTGGCGAAATTTTCCGCTTAGGAGGAAATCATAGTTTATTTGCGTGATCGTATTTTTGCAGTGCAGTCAGATATTTTTCTGTTTTGTTTTCTTGATTTACGAAAAGGGATGTATAAATGTATTTTTTTATATATGTTGATATTTATTTTAAAATAAATAAATCATCTAAAAAATTATGAACAGGCAATTATAAAGAACATAAATATTAAATATTTAAATGTGGCTTTTTGTTTAGTAATAAACTTTTCAATTTAACATAACTACGTAAAAAATAGCAAAAGTTGTATAGTAAATTCGATAATTATTTGTCATTTGAGAAATTTTAAATACTTACGCTGTGTGCACGTGAGGATAGGTTGTTCTATATGTATATATATTTTCGCGATTTTAATTGGCACTATTTTTTTTCGGGCTCCACTACTGAAACGGGTCACAAGCCGCCACTGGTCTTCGGGTTCGGGCGGGCTCGGGCTTCAAAATATAAGTCCGAACTCATCTCTAGTGACAACCTATCTTGTCACCAAATTTTGCTTCAATCCCTGCACTCTTTATTTCGTGATGCTGAAAAAAAATTTCAGCATTTTAAAACGATTTTCACAAAATCTCAAAATGTAATAAAAATATTTTAAAAATTCAACGCCTATAAATTAAGATTAGCAACTACCTATCATATCAACAAATTTCGTATCATTCGTATTAGTTGTTATTACGTGATGCTTGAAGAAATATAAACGTATTTTGAGGGAATTTTCTCAAAATCTAATAAAAATGTTTAAAATATTGGACACCTATAGTTTATGTTGAGCAACCATCTATCATGTGACCCAATTTCATATCATTCGCTTTAGTCGTTATTACGTAATGCGTGAACAGAGATTCACTCAGTTTTAAACGATTTTCGCAAAATCTCGAAATCTGATTGATTTTTTTTAATTAGATGTTTATAATTTAAGGTGACTGACCACCTATTATTTCCTCAAATGGCATTTTTTCACCTTTGCACTTATTACGTGATGTGCGAACACAAATTTACGCAGTTTGTGAAACGATTTTCGCAAAATCTCAAAATCTAATCAAGATTTTTTAAAAATTCGAAGCCTATGTTTCAAGTTGAGTGCCACCTATCATGATACCAAATTTCATTCCAAATTTCATTTAAAATGCAAAAGATTTTTTTTTTAAATCGGCACCTATGTTTTAAGCTGAGTGACCACCTATCATGATACCAAATTTCATTTCAATCGCTTCAATCGTTTTTACATCGAAGACGAATTTACGCAGTTTGAAACGATTTTCGCAAATACTCACAATCTAATCAAGATTTTTTTTTTAATCGGCGCCTATGTTTTAAGTTGAGTGACCACCTATCATGACACGAAATTTCATATCATTCGCTTTAGTCATTTTTACGTGATGCTTGAGCAAAAAAAGCGTCACGACAGAATGACAGAACGACATACAGACAAACTTGTCGCACCGGATTCCCAGGTGCTTGAAGTAAAAACGACTGAAGCGAATTATATGAAATTTGGTGTCATGATAGGTGGTCACTCAATTTAAAAACATAGGCGTCGAACTTTTAAAAAATCTTGATTGGATTTTGAGATTTTTCGAAAATCCTTTCAAACTGCGTAAATTCGTCTTCGATGTAAAAACGATTGAAGCGATTGAAATGAAATTTGGTATCATGATAGGTGGTCACTCAGCTTAAAACATAGGTGCCGATTTAAAAAAAAAAAAT
>JAWZYV010000763.1:0-19130 GCA_038373885.1 Cheiracanthium punctorium | reverse complement strand
GCTATTTCCGAGGGAAGAGGGCTGGTTGTCTTAGTCTACATTTGCGATTGCTTTTTATCCCACGATATTCATTTAATGGTTCATGTATTTTTTATTTGGTTGGGTTAGTATTTAATTATAAACTTTTTTTTTTTTTTTTTTTTTTTTTTGCTATAATGCAAACCATTAGTCCCGATTCTCACACAGTATCTCTATCCATCTGGAAGACACTTGGGTTATAGTGAACTTCGGATATAGTGGACGAAATTTGATGGTCCCCAGAGGTTCACTATAACCGGAGTTGACTGTAATTTTATTTTCCTCATGAATCACTTTATAAAATCTGTTTCAAGGAGTATGTTCAATAAAGGAGAAATTTTTCACGAGCCCGAGCCCGAACGCAATTGTGAATTACAGAGCCCGAGCCCGTCTCATCTCTAATGTAGAAGGGACACATATCAGGTGCGGTCGTTGCACTCGGATCGCGCGAGCGGTCATATTGAATTAAAAAACTTTATGGACTAAACGATTATGGACAAACTATTGAGCTTTCATTCTGCTGGTCGCCAAAAGCGGGCGGCCCGCAGGTTGCACATTTTTTTTTTTTTTTTTCGAAGCGGCCTTTTGGTGGACGAGGTGGTTGCCGAAGGCGGTTAGCCCGTATGTTGCACTTTTTGGTCGCAAAGAGGCTGTCGGCGGACCAGCTGGTCGCCGGATGCGGCCGCTCTCCGAGACGTGTAAAAGCAGCCCGTACGTTGCATATGCTGGACGTGAAGCGGTTGGACCAGCTGGTTGCCGAAGACGGACGGCCCATAGGTTGCACAAATCAGTTGCGAAGTGGCCCGTGCCGACGCCCCCTAGAGAGGAAAGCCGCGGCGCTTACTTGTGACGTCACACCGAGTAGGTAAAGCAAAGCGTTTCAATTGGGTTTCTCCTCTCTCCCGGAGGAAAGGAGAAAGGAGAAACCCAATGGAAACGCTTTGCTTTACCTACTCGGTGTGACGTCACAAGTAAGCGCCGCGGCTTTCCTCTCTAGGGGGCGTTGCCCGTGCGCGGTAGGTCGCGAAACGGCCAGTGTTCTCTAGGTTGCACAGCGGTCATCGACGGCCAAAACTGATCGCCGAAGGCGGATAATTTTTAGATATTACTCTTACGTTGATAAGACTAGTCTGGCATGTTATGTGACTGTGTATTCTAATTTTTTTTTTTTTTTTTTTTAAAAGACTACCCTTCAAAGTCAAGAAATGTTTAAAATGTAGGTTTGCTTGTCTGTCCGTGATTTAACTCCCGTAGAATTGTATGGATTACTTTGAACTTCACATATGTTGTTCGCCAAATTTGGCGCTAAAAATATCTCCCAAACTGGTGTTTGCTTATTTATATCATGTGAATTTTTACGTGATACCATCAAATCCTGCTGTTAGTACTTAATACTTACTTACTCCTGCTGTTAGTACTTGCTGTTAGTACTTAATCCAGCACTTAATAATCAGTACTGACGAGCTAATTAATCGGCTTACATGCAACAGAATGCTAATTTGTATTATATTTCTTACATGTAGCTAGGTGTAATTGGCTATTTCTTTCGTGCATTATTATGTTGCACCCAAATTAAAGCTCGGTAGAAAGCAGAAAGTAACAATAGATAACACTCTAATGGCGCACAGTGGAGTATTCATATCAAAATCCTGGCCAAAAGTCGAAAATTTTAAATTTGTTTAAAAACAGTAATATATATGTTTTTTGGATAGCCTAGTAACTGATGCATCATGTAATGCACGTTTTTCGACCATAATTCATATCCAAAAGATGCAACACTCGGTTTAAAAGAAAGTTTCTTCATTTACGGCAAGAGATTTCAGCGTTTCCTATTACTTCGTCTTGCATTTTTTACGGGCTCTTTAAATTAATTTACTGATTTGATACTAAGCATAATTGTAGTAAAATATATGTATTTTAATTATATGTATCTATTAGCTTGAAAAAATATGACTTTAATTTAAAAAATTGTAAACTTTTTTTTTTAATTTTTTTTTTTAAAGATCCACATTTCAAAAAGCTTTTTGAAGGGTGTCGCGGCTTGTCGCGCCTAATTTCAACTATAATCGTAATTATTACAGTATTGAGTGTCTATTCCAGGAAAAAAATGTTCCCCCAACATCCACCATTTCTTAAAAAAAATTATTTGTATAGCGCCCTTTTTATTTTTTCGATAATTTTTCGAGGGGTGATCGCAAAAGGGATACAAACATACGCGCTTGTACTTCTCATAAACTATAAATTATGTGCAAGTGTTTGGATAAAGGTGTATATAAAATTTCATTTCAGTTAAGATTTATGATCGGTATTTTAAATTCAGTACGTAATTTCTTATTTTTCTGTTGTAATTTTGCTATAAGAAGAAAATTTCTACATATTCCAAAATTGCCCTTTCTTAGTCCTGTAAATAGTCCCGTCTATTTACAGCTTAGTTTTCCATTCATGTCGTAAATTGTGTCCAAAGCAAAAGCTCCCCATTTTTGGATCTCAAAGGTTGGCAACTGTGACTTCGGGTCATTGGAGTGTGAGTGTGCAAACAGAAACACGTGCTAGCTCTTTAAGTCATTTTGAAGTGCTGGCTTGAAATAAATTACTTTCTCATCCAGCTTGGAATAAGATTCTTTGGGTTTCAAGTAGGCTTCTTTTAAACAGTGTCCTTTTAGCTGCTCTAGACAAAGACCAAAGAAAAGGAGCAAGCCTTATTACAGCGAGACCCTACAACTTCGCTACAGCTAGACCCTAAACAGAGGGGCCCGATGGTGGTCCCCCCCCCCTCTCTCTCTCTTTCTCTCTCTCTATATCTCTCTCTCTCCAAAAATAAAAAATGTGATTCTGAGTGAAGACGAACATCAGAGTTCAAAAGAATCAGAATGAAAAAGTTAATCTTCAGAAGTCATTAGAAAACTAAGATCCCTATAGTAACTACATTTAGATAAGTAAAAAATCTAAAAAATTTTTATGATAAAAATTGATTTATAGATAAGTAGTATTAAATTTATAAGTATTATTAAAGTATTACATTTATATATTTTTATTGTGGTTAAGGCACAGCTACACGGCTGTTTACCTAACGGGAAATTTGCCTTGGGCGGAGGGCTTTTTAAGGGGTTCTAATGCTTATTCATGTGACATCTAGAGAAAATCGTCCAAAATTCCAGACCGTTAGATCAACAGCCGCGTGGTATTACATTTATAAGTGGTATTATACAATAGCAGTACTTCCCAGTAAGGGACACTCCCCGGACAAGACATTTGTTCGAAACCAACTTCGTGTCGTTTGGCGATATATCGCGAAATTTGGCGACAACACGCTTTTTTTATATAATTTAAGAAATACATAATACTAAAAAATAAGTCAAAAGTCAACAGTAATGATTTTAACGTGAAAACACATGAAAAATATTTTTGGCCAGGATTTTGACACAAATACTCCACTGTGTGGCGGTGAGAAGTACCTTAGTGAGGTTGTCCTTGCATTTTTATTATGCATAAATGCATGTTCAAAAAAGACAGTTGTGTTCGAAAGCGTTTCATAGTCAGTGCGTCTGACATGTTTTTATCTTTTTTCTTAAACTTAGCCTCCCAA
The DNA here is from genome assembly GCA_038373885.1 of Cheiracanthium punctorium. Taxonomy (NCBI): domain Eukaryota; kingdom Metazoa; phylum Arthropoda; class Arachnida; order Araneae; family Cheiracanthiidae; genus Cheiracanthium; species Cheiracanthium punctorium. The sequence continues at coordinate 15,526 of JAWZYV010000763.1, read as the reverse complement.
ACATAGAGCATTATTGATGCATATCAAAGTAACTGGGAATATACTGTGCACTCCCATAACAGAATCGCCGTAACTATAGTCTTTTATTGTTAAAATTTAACCCGGGTGAAGGATTGTTTAGACCAAGGTGCTTACCAAAGAAATATATCGTAAGTGCATCCGAAACCCCGAATCACATTATACACGTCTTATATTTCTTGTTGCTGTGGCTATTTGAGTGGAATTTTCTCGTATTTATGGTTTCTCATATGTGTTATTCAGTAGTCAAGATTTTCTATCACTCTTCAGAAGTTAAATGCTCTGCTCATCTCGAAAATATAAGCCGTTTACGAGACTTTATTTTTTCCTACATTAGAATTCATTGTTGGAGTATATTGGAAAACATATTTTGGGGTAAAATATTTCTTTTTGGGAAATTAAAGGTATGATTTAAAAGTGTTTCCTTGCAAAGTTGTGTTCTTAGCCTTTGCGGTTCGGATGTCTAACTTTAATCTTAGCTGTGCATGGACACGGCTAGTTGTAAGAGTGACTGATACTTACTTAAACATTAAATTTCACGCTGCAGCCATTTCAACGCGATCTAAGTGTGATTTTTAAAAGGGAAAACAGAAACCTTCTTGTTATGAAAAAATCTTATTTAAATTGTTAATGGATTTTTACATGGGGAATTTTATGTAACTGCGAACAAGTTATTGTCACGACCCGGTAGTAATTAGTTCATACTCGTTAGTAAGAAAAAAAAATTGGATATATTTATAGTCCTTATGTAATTTCCATGATTTTCAAAATAGTCCTTAATTTCCTTAGCCTTATAACTGATTATATTTTTGATCTTCTGGCCCAGATTTTTTATTAATTTTCCATTAAATCAGAAGAAAAATCAAAAAGAAATCTAGCCATAGAATAACTTTTATTTGTATTTTTGAAAATTGTGTTCATTTTTCATTTTACTTTCATTTTAGAAGAGTAACAATTTCTTTTTATGACGTTTTAATTACCACAGCAGCAGAGCCTATTGCAGTCATTTAAATGTTGTATCCAAAAGCAAACGAAAACGTTGTTTCTGAAATTCTTATTCGTAAAAAAAAAACATATATAGGCGGCTTGGAAATTATTTACATCCTTTAATCTTGCTCCATATTATCAATTCATAGTTTATCAAGAAGAGAAAAAGTAAAACTGAGTAGTCTTGAGGAGCTATTCTGATATAATCTTTGCTCCAGAATTCTATAATTTGAGAAATTGTTGTTCTCAAACTTTCTACCGTGACTTCACCTTTTCTACAGAATTACTTTCCATCTGTCTTAAGGACTTGTAAATTACCAAAAATCGGTTAACGGGTAGATTTTCAGATTTTTAAAGTTGACTTTTTTTTGCATAGTTACTTTTTAAGTATTCATTTGTAAATCGATCTGATCAGCGGTTTGGATTTGTTATGTGAAATAAACCGACTTTCATTTTTTACTCATAAGAAGATTAAAGATTTTATCCAAGTTGCAAACTAGAAGGAGGCGAAAAAACTCTCCTTATTTAGGGTACTTTAGATTTTGATGTCTTTTCTGATCCAATAGAAATTTTGATATTGCGTCTGTTTCTCTTCTTTGTTTTCATCTCTCCTGTATAATGACTTTCCTCATAATATGCTTAACGACTTTCTCTTCTGAAGATTACATAAAAGTAGAGCAAATGTTTCTTCAATTTTTTCTCTTTCTCTCTTCCTAATGTAGTTATCTCCCATTTCAGGGAAAAAGTAATACTTTTTCTTGCATTATATTGCAATTTTATGCCTACGAAAAACATATTTTTAATATCAAAGATTAGGTTTCTTGGGGGCGAGTTTTAATTAGCTAATTTCGTATTTTCTGCTTGAATAGAACATTTTATTTATTTCTTTTTAATGCATCTATAAAATTGATATCTCTCTGTGAACACTTGCATTACAATATTATTTCTTCGTGAAATGTACCATTGAATTCTTTGTATGTAACACAAATGCGAGAAATGAGTATTGCGTATTAGTATTTTTTTTAAAATATAGATATGTATGTTTTTAAATGCTGTCTATAATCTAAAATTTTATATTTTTGAAATGAGTTTTCATTATTTTTTGTATGAATACTCCACTGCTGAGAATATTTCAGCTTTTCAATCTCATTCGAAATAAAATATTGAATTTGATCAATTTACCCTTTTGAAAGCGACGGAAGCGAACAATAAATGTTGACATTCACGTCTGAAAATCGTCCTGAACGGCATTACTTTTGATTGTATTTTTCTTCCGTGACTATCAATTGTTTGCTCGCGTAGAACGGAACTCGTATATCTAATAATATATTTTACGTTTTAAGAATGAAAATAAAAGTTTTTAAAATCTAGATATTTTGTATATATCTGAATGCATGGTATAGCGCAGTATAGATAATATTCTTACGTGTCGTTGCTGAATCAGTAATGTCATTGTCGTTTATTAAAACGTAAAGCTTGTAATACATACATTAAATTTTTATGAGCTTAAAGATCTTTTAAAAAAGTAATGTCTTTTCTGTTTTAAATGTTCTCTATAGACATTTTGTTTTTACAAAAGTTAGTCTTTTTTGCTTACATCATCTAAAAATAAAATAAATTTCTATGTTTATGCAATTTTTTAGGTTATCTTAGAATAAAGTTTTGAATATTTTTAAAATAGCATTTCTTCTTTCCATTAGTTCGTGCCACTGAACGTAAAGTTTATTCCATGAATCGTACGATTTAAATTAATATTCATTTAATACTTAAAATTTGCCGAATAAAATGTGCACCTTAATTTTTTTCCCAATGAGTTTATTTTACTGTATTCTTTTCGTGTTTGTATGTTTCTATTTTTCATTGACTATCGTGTCGGGAAATGTTAGCTTGTTAAATAACAGCGAATTTTTTTATTTTATATTTTATTACGGAGTACCCCATCAGTGGCCGAGAACATAGCGCTCTGAACTGGGAAACGGAAGGTTCCTGGTTGAAAACCAGGTCGCTTCCGCCGACCTAACCATTAGGAGTTTTCCGTGGTTTCCTCCGAAACTGAGTATAAATACTGATTAGGACGCTTTAAAAAGATCCTCACGCCTCGGAGTAGAGCCCACGTGTAGCTAATTGGGCTCAACACAACACATTGAACAGTCTTTCTATCTGGTATTTATATATTTTCTTGCTCGTAGTTCGATGACTGATGACTATTTGTATCTTTAATGAGTATTACGCCTGAAGAGCTAAACATAGTCAATATGTGATTCTTTTGTTAATTCAACTGCAGATGTTTTTAAATGTCAGTGCAATACTTACTGAGCTTTTTAAATATACATCATTCAGTTTTATCCATCCATAAAACTTCTACACTGTTAAAAAAATCTATAAATGTAATGCATACCATTCTCAATGGAGAACTTCCTATATTTCAAAATATTTGTTGAAAATTTCGTGTCAGTCTGCGTATTTTTACATATCGGTGTTCACAACAAATAAACCATGAATTTTCTTGAGCTATCATGGGGAATAATGTTTATATATATATCAATGACTATGTCATTTTATCTCACCCCTTTTATTGAAAATTGTCCGAAAAATGTGTCCCAAAAAAGCGCCATAATTTTACATATATTTAAATTAGTTCACAGCAGCTTTAACCAATTTTACAATACTTCGTAAGCTGTAGAATAGGCATCAAACGTATTTTTTACATATATTTAAATACTTTTAGTTCACAACAGGTTTAATCTATTGTTGCAATATTTCGTAAACTGTAGAATATGCATCGCATGCATCAGTGAAGAATATACATTTTCCCCGTGACTACGCCCCTGGCATGCATTTTTCTGTAAATAGGCTACAATCATAAAAATTTCAACAAAGGTTTACCAGGAGAAATACACGAAAGATGAGAGATAAAATGACGTAGTCAATTAATATCGTTTTAACATGGCAACAATGTAAATAAAAAATCATGGGGGTTCAGGGGGTCTCCCCTTGACGAGGCTCGAACAGCCGAGTTATATATATGCGAGAGTGTTTTTTTATGTTATTTAATGTTACCTTCGACCTTGTAAAAGAGCTCGATAGAGGAATCATGGTGTGAAACCTCCCAAGTTGGACACCTCTATAACTGGACACTTTTCCGGGGCATGGAGCGTGACCATAATACTAAAATATATCTGTATAAGTTGGACTTTTGAGCATTTTTGAGCTAACCGCTTATCTAACTTTCAGAGGTATCACTGTATTAGTAACATACATGCATTTTGTGACTATCCCCAAGCATATTTATGGAAGTGCAAGCGGATGAACGTATAGACAGTGTCATAACATATTTTCAAAAAGTTGAAAAAGTGGTTAAAGGAACTAGCATTTGTTCCACTTCTGCATTAACACTTTCGATGGTGATCCCGCGCAGCGCAGTCATGTTTGTAAACCAAATTTCCAGCCTCACCATTGCACAGTGCTTATGTAACTGAAAATAGTAGACGACCTAAGTGTGAAGTCCCGGGTTCGGGCAACACCTCTCAGATATAGAAAGCCTTACAACTGCTGCGTCACCAAGCTTTGACGTCATTATTTGGCCTACATTTAAAAGTTTGATTTTGACAAAATAAAGCTATTACAAATTTCTGGTGAATTTACCCATGATTGGGACTATTTTAATAATTTGAGATAAAAAATATAATTTTACGACAAATGGCAGTTTTTAACCATAACTAATTAGATAATATTATAAGGAAATAGATCATACTGAATAATTTTGTATGAGAAAGATATTTTAATTTTAATGTTTAATATAAGATATTTGATAATATTTGTAGTATTTACCAGATATTTTTAATAGTTTTATTTTATGAAAATAAAACTTTTAAATGTGGGCCAAATGATGACGTCAAAGGTTGGTGACGTAGGAGTTGTAAGGCTTTCCATATGTAGGAGGCGTTGGTTTGGGTCCCATCGCGCGGCTGTCGATCTAACGGTCTGGAGTTCTGGTAGGTTTTCTTCAGATGTAATGTGAATATCCATTAGAACCCTCTATAAAGCTCTCCTACCAAGGCACCCCCCCCATTCTTGGCAGACCGTATCGTTGCCGTAATCACACAAACAAACAAACAAGCAAGTAAACCAAATTTCCTTTTTCAGTTTTGTGAATAACTAATTTTTTCGAAAAACAAGCAATTTGAAGTATGTGAAATTTTTATTATTCACTAGACGAATCGTTTTTTATTAGAAGGTATATTTTATGCATGATATTGTCATGAGAAATTTGGCTTATGCTCTAAAATACTTTTTGAACCGTCGGTGAACATGTTAAATAGGATGCATCCATTTTCTTTGTTTGATGTGAAAAGACATTTCATAATCAGAAGTAGATATTGTGCATACTATTTATTCTCCGGAGAATATTAGTGATTTCCATTTTTCCTATCCCCGCACGAGTTCGAAAATTGTATGTTATTGCATTACAATGTAAAAGTGTTTTTCAATTACTATTTCTCAACTTATTTACCCCAGAAAACTAATGAATCTCTGTTCATTAATAATAAATTTTTACGAATAACAGTTAAAGCAAATACTTAAGCATGCAAAGTTGAAATGCATAAAATCTGTAGTTCCTGAAAAGAATCGCACCTAACTTTAGAGTTGAAATCACGCCGAAGGAAAAAATGCTACAAACTTTTAATGGGCTTTGAAACATAATTTTCCCTGGAGACATGCTTTTTCCGCTCTCCATCAACCTTGCAGAAGATTTATCTCTGTTGTTTAAACATCTGCAAAGTAAATTACGTGTAACTTGGGTAGTTCCCTCCCCTTTTTACTGTCTAACTTGTTATTTCCAATTTTTCCGTTTCCAGTGTTTCTTAGCAACTGGGAATCCGGAAGACATCTCTGACCGTAATGCGAAATGGCATTTTTTAAAGCATTATTGTAGGTGCTTTTCTGCGAGGTGGAAATTGTTGGTGGCGTATAGTTATGTGCCCCCGTGTAATACGGATATTTTAAAAATATTTCTAAACACGGTGTTTTACTTTTGGTATAAACAAGTTTGCAATGTACTATCGAGGATTGATTGGGTAAAATTTCATTTCTCGATCTCGGGGTTGATTTTTAGTTTAAAATATTTAACATCCTCATTATATTATATATTTAACCTTCTTTGGCTTAACCCACTGCTTGGCATAATCTCCAAATTGGCAGTTTGCTGTTTCTTCCTTCTTGTCTTTAGGAGTGCACACAAACTTAGAGAGGAAAGCAAAAATTCAGAAATTTAAATGTGCTAATTTAGAAAAGTATGCAAAAGAAGTTTAAATCAAATTATGATGACTACAGGAATATATAAATAAATAGACAAGAAATGAAAACTTAAAAAAAAAAAGAGATTTACGTATATAATTTTTTTACTTTTGAATCTCAAATTACAAATTGGACGCTGAAATCAAGGGCTACAGCATTTATAAAATACAAAGATTGTTACTTTTACTTGCATATCGAGGAATTGGCAGAGCAGTGGGTTAAACCCATCTCAGTAATGTATTAATACAATTCTTGCGAAACTTGCAAAATATAAAACGTGTTAACAAATTCCCCCCCCCCCCCCCCCTATTTAAGTAATTGACCATTGAAACAATATAAAAGCAGTTGTGTAGAATATTTATTGGAAAAAAATTGACGTCAAAAGTTAAAAATAGTTCATAAATTGCGTAACTTTCGATGACATTTGATTCGAAAGTATAGTAAGTGAAAGTATAGTTGCCCATGCAAATTATCGGATTTTTAAAATAATTAGATTTTTTCCCATCACTACGTAATCCTATACATAATTCCATTTCGATCTGTCTTACGCTAAATCGCAGGAACAAAAATTATATGACTCTTTTATGTCACATTTGTCAACCCGTGCTGGGTGAACTGAGCAGTACTTTTGACAGGGATGAAAATCTTCCGCTTTTTGGCGGATTTCCGCTTTTTTTTTTTTTCTCGGCAGACCTCCGCTTTTCGAAAATGTTTTAAAATCTTTCCGCTTTTTCCAAAAAAAAAAATTGATTACGAACCTAAAGCAAAAGATGTCCTAAATCGACGACGTACTTAGCGGGACAAACATAGCAGAGTAATTTTGGTTGAGGTAAAAGGTGGGTGGGGGGGGGGGGTGCGAACAGGAAACCAATACTAGCCGAAATTTGGATTTGTTTAGCGGCCTCTCCACAGAAATTAATTCACGAGATAGCTATCTTTCGCCGCCAGCAAGAGGACGATAATGCGCGCCTGGGATGTACGTTTTCACTGCATCTCGCACCGTACCTAGCCGCCTAGCCTACAGTCAGCTTGAGTGCAATGTATACTGATTTCCTCAGTTCGTAAATTCAAAACTTAGTTCAGAGGGGCAAATACTTATTTTAGATTCACGAAGTTTCGAAAGGCATATGCTACATAATTATGTACTTGGCGAACTACTAAACAACAATAATTCTCTATCAAGACCTTTCGGCACTGGAAAACCGTTGTCGGTGAGCTATTGTTGCTGGCGACGTGTTTTTATTGCTTGATGAATCTATATATATATTTTTTTTTCCATGGTCACATACCAGCTTAACTGACACTTCTATTGTGGATTACTGAGAAAAAGGCAGATGTTAACGAATATATCAGAAAAATGTGGAGTGAAAACGAAATGTTTGTGGCTATTTTCAGATCCAAAAATTTTCTTGGTTTTGGAAAAATCGTCGACGGAACTAGAACTTCTAGACATTTTCTGAATGCAAAACTGGGATTTTTGTTTAAATAAAGCAAACTGACGGTCTGCACGACAAATAAAACTTGTTATAAACTTATATAAAAGTGCAGCTTTTAGTAATGGTATTTAAAATATAAGTCTTATATTCTTTTAGGTCTTAAACATGCAAAGGAAGTAAAATAATTTATGGTAGTTTAAATACACGGTACTCGGCGTGCGAATTGACGGGGGGGGGGGATGCCAGGGATTGTCCCCGGCTGACGAATGTAATATCCCTGTCTAGAAAAATATAAAATGATCCCTGCCAGGGATACTATTTATCCCCTGCTGAAGAAATGTTAAACTGGCAATTGAAGATTTGGGATTTAAGTCAAGAAGTCAAAATGATGGTAGTATGTTATCGTTTTTCGTCCCTTTTCTAAGCTCAAAACCTTCAAGAGTGGCTTCCAATACAGGTACAGTAACAGATGTATCTGTGACTCCATAGAACAAACAATTTATGTCTTGTTTTAATATAGGTCAGTTCCCAGACGTGTCGGCGAATGCATTTTCATGTAATATCATGTGAGTGAAGCATTTACACCTTCCCTCCTTTTTCTTTTCAAGTGTCCCCCCCTGGAGAATGTTTTCTTTCTAATGTCCCCGCTGGGGAAAATGATCAGTTCGCACCCTACTTACGTATTATCCCGGCGGTCCGCCAAGACGAGCGAGTTTTTGCCCAGATAAATGTTGGGCACATGAAATTATTAATGGTTTTGAATTCGTTTGGCAACTCATTTGATGAAAAAAGTTTGACGGGAATGACCGCCGGGATAATAAGTAAGTACTTAACATACCTATACGTAAATATACTTAATTCTTAAATAAATAAATAATCAGTAGTAATAATTAAACAGAATAGTGTATTAGTTCCAATAAATAAATATTTCGATATTTATAGCTATTAAAACGTACACAACTTTATTTTCTGCTGAATAAAAGAATAATGCTTTTTTAAAAATGTGAGTTATTGTTCAGAAATCCAAAAGAAAACGAAAAATTTCCGAGTTTTGGTTATTTCAAGGGCGGATTAAATGGGGGGGGGGAGTAAAAAGAAATTAATGTAAAAGATCCTATTTTACTTCCATAAAATGGATGTATTTGTCAATCTTCTAACTAACCCCCCCCCCCCCCCCGACAAACTTTCAATAATCCGCCACTGGGTTATTTTTTGCATTTTCTTTATTAAACAGTTACGCGGATTTTACTTAAAAATATGTACCGTAACTTCGTGAAAAGTTAACTAATGGTAAGACCACGGACGGATTAAAGGGGCTGGTGGGGAGCGATTACTCCTCCGCTAGAGAAAAAAAAAAAAAAATTCTATTTTACTTCCATAAAATAGACAAATTTCAACTAGCCGCCCATAAAATTGCATTAATCCGTCTCTGGGCAAGGCGTATCGCCCTCTTAAATAAATTAAAAGATTACTTTTACTAATCATTTATGAAAATGTACATAACCAAAGAAAAAAAAAAGAAAAGAAAAAATCATTACTAATTATTATGGGTAAAACCTCATAATACTTAATTTTAAACAACATTCAATTGATACTCTCTGTGGGTTAAAAGTAACGAAATATAAAATTAAAAAATGCTCTTTATTAAAAATTCGAGCGCGCAAAAAAAAAAAGAAAGAAAAGAAAAGAAAAGAATTTGAGGCGACACAAGTCTGGTTTTAACGTCTCAGCAGAATTCGCTCTCGCTTAAATAGCCAGCTTCCCGAGTGAAGACAAAACAATAACAAGCTTCTCGATGACTAGGCGCGGCGTCGGCTCACGGTACCTCGGTTTGTGAAGGTTCGCTTTCCCCCGTATTACATAAATTATTTTTTTTTTTAAAGCACATTCAAAATTTGGTTCTTCTGTATATCGGACTGAAATATTTCTAAAGTGGTTTCACGAAGTTTGTCCGCACCTGTAACTACGTCGATGTTTTAAACGACATAATGGGGGGAAAATTTTAAATGCTCCCTGCATGTCGACGTGCCGTCACTTGAAGTGCACCTATGTGCTGTATTTTCTACGGAAATAAATTTGTTAGTATCGGCTTCATTGGATCTTGCGCGCTAACTAACGATCAAAAAGCAAGATCAATACACTAATTTTTTTTGAATAAGAAACAAGGGCGGATTAAAGGGGGGGGGCGACCGCACCCCCCGAGAAAAAAGAAAATAATGTAAAAGATCCTAGTTTAGTTCCATAAAATGGAGGTTATTCTATTGTTAAATTAAAATGTAAGGCATTTTAGTAACTCAACTAGTTCAGTTAGTTTAGTAACTCAACTCAGAAAAGTATTAGTTTTCCCATAGTATGTTTTTTGATTTCTATATCATTTTCCCTTCAATTTTAAAATCAGGAGAATCGATATTTCGTTTTATTCTCATGTGCAGGTTTTTCTTTGGTAATTATTTTTACAGTTAATTTTAAAAAGCATAATCTTGTGAGTTGGTATTTTGCAGCTAGATATAGGAAGGAGCAGAACATATGTCCCCTGTCATAAGTTACACTTCTGTGTGCTGATGTGCTACAAGACTGAAAAGATTCTAAAATTTTACCTGAGAAAATATTTATACATTTATTAAAGAATTATTCTTTTTCCAAGAAAACTTCACTTTTATTCTATTATTTGAATGCTTACTTTAGAAAATGCCAATGCCATATGTATACTTTTACATTCCATTTCTGATCAAAAATTTAAAAAAAAAGAAAAAAAAAAAAGGTAGGTCTTAAAATAATTATTTTTTTTCCAGAATATTTTTTTTTATATCTAAAGAATAGTCTGAAATTTGGATGTGAGACTTATGATTTGTTTTGATCTTGGATGTAGAAGTTGTTTAGTACACCATGTAATTTAGCAGTGGTTGAATTTAAGCTCACACAGTATTTCCCTGTTCCATAGTTTTGCATTATCAACCTTGTTATGTATGCCTGAAAATACTTGCACGTAAATTTTTCAATTTTTGTCGCAAAATACGTCCACGTGTATTTCCTCTTTTTTGCTCTTCAGCTGTTTTCATGCCTGTTTTGATGTACTGGTTTTGATTATCATTAGTCTCCTTATAAGATATTATTTTGGCACTAGCATATGCACTTGATAATCAGTCTTTGTTCTATTGTTTTTTTTTTTTTTTTTTTTTTGAAATGGCTATGTATGTATAAGAGTTGTGTAGTTATGTTAACAGATTTATCTGAAAGCTCCAAAGAAATATTTTGGACACATGCATTCAGATTCATCATAAATGGAAATAATTAAATTATATGCTAAAATCTTTTGTCTCCTACTTAATTCAATTCTTTTCTATACCTCGATAAAATTATGTATTCAATGCCATTTAGACTTTATAAATATTAAAAGCTTATCAAAAAAATAGATTGTCCCTTAATACTTCTACCTATTATTATAATTTTTGCGCGATACTCGACTTAATGATGATATTCCCATTTTATAATTTAGGAAAGGGGAGAAGAAAAATAAAACTAAAAATAGGAATACTTATAAAATTAGATTTCACTATCTTCAAAATTCGGTTGATGCATTTTACATGAAGCGTTTCATTTTCTGTAGTGTATCGTGCTCGTAAAATGTGTTGAATTATTTCATTGCTAAAATTGGAATTACAGCTCTTCTACCATTTAAAATGTATTAGAACTTCTTTTTTCCTGCCAAGCGTCACGCATGTGTAACGGAACCATCTATATATAATGGATCTGCCCTTGGTGGTAATGGTTGAAAGACATTGTTCCAAGCTTTCTAATAGTTTAATTGAACTGTTTCATGTAATTTTTGGGAAGGTCGAACGATTTTAGCATTGATGTTACTATGTAGGTGAGCGTATCCTAGGGAACGTCTCCCTCCCTTTTGAAAAGTTAAAACTTCTGTTTGTGTGCAAGGAGAAAACAGCTTATGAAACTGAATGTGTCGTTTATGTGTCCCATTTACATTCAGCCCTTCCCACTTCTCCTCTCGTCGCTGCTTTTTTCCAGGAAATACTTTTGCGTCAGCTCCAAAAGCAGTGAGCGTTTACAATCAGCTGTACTCGCCTTCCCCCCCGTATGTAGTTTTCTATTGTACTTCCCTCTTCCTCCCTTAAATCCCTCGAAGAGGGATTCCGCCTGGCAGGGAGGTCAGTAAGAAAGGTCATGGCATGAGCAGGACGAGAGAGGTGTTTACACTCCTGTTACTGCCATTTCTCCCGCTCCCTGCCGTGAAAGTGGGCCGAATGTAAACGAGGGGTTAGAGCTACAGTCGACGTTCCTGGAGTTTCCCACCATGATTTAGATTCTCATCAGAAAATGGGGAGACTTCTGAATATTGACACCCTTAGGAAACTGCCAGCGCCCGCCGAGAGGTCATTCGGAACCACGGATTTAACATGGGCGTACACCGCTTGTACATGGCGGTCTTCAATGATACGTCGGAATCGAAACCCCAGCCTACCAGTTAACAGTCCAGTACCTGAACCACTGGGCTACCACGGCCTTTAAAGTTTTTGTAATAATAATGAAAGATTTACCTTTCTGTAGATGCCTTACCTTTCCACTTCCTAGAAACTTCCTTCACTTCAATTAAGTCACGCCATTTACTCTGAAATACCAGCATCTTTCGAATACAGTGGACTCTCTCTATCTGAACACTCTCTAATGTGAACACCCCGGTAATATGAACACATTACGACAGTCCCGGCGAAGCTCCATAGACTTAACATTAGATTAACTCTCTGTATTCTGAACACCCTCTAATCTGAACACCCCGCTATTATGAACGCTACTTTTGATCCTCATTCAAACTTTACCTCTCCGTAAACTGAACATGTGTTGGCAACTGGAATTCGAGAAATTCCCCTGGCATGGAAATTCAGAGAAAACTCATCCCGTCGTGACTGGAGGGTACAGCGTTTCAAGTTTTGAGTCAAGTTCTTTTGTATTCCCTCATTCACAGAGCTCGCACCTCCCTCCCTCCCCCTTCGGCTTTTTCATATGATACAGTCTAGAAACCAGCCGATGAATCTGAAATTGCCAGCCTTTGATGCAACTGCAATCTTGACCAATGAAATGAAAGTGTTTAGGCAGGTGTTTATTTAGGTGTGTATTTGAAGTCATGTATCGTATGGCTTGTAGAGAGGTGAGGTAGCATAATCTATTTGGTTTTGTTCCTTTTGCTCAGAAAAGAATAAAGTTTTCATCATTTCACTGTCCTTGTAGGATAAGAATCACTGTAGTTACACAGATATGTCGGAAATAAGTGCTAAAACGAAAAAAAGGAAAGAACTGAAACTTCGGGAAAAATACGAAGTTGTTAAAAAATTAAAGTTGAAAGTTAGTCAAAGAAAAATTGCATCAGAGTTTGGAATTTCTGTAGGCCAAGTCAACGGAATCAGCAAGAAAGAGAAAGAAATTATAGCTGCTTTTGAAGCAAATGAACCGTCTTCAAAGTGTAGAATTTTTGAAAAGAAAACGGGAAACGAGAGCATAAACAATCACGTCTGGAAGTTTTCTACACAAATGAGAACAAAGAATCTTCCTGTCACTGGACCTTTGCTAAAACAGATTGCTTTGGATTTTGCAGAAAAGGAAAATATCAAAGAATTCAAAGCATTGGAAGGATGGTTGACTCGCTTCAAAAGTCGGCATAATATTGAATTTAAAATTATGAATGGTGAAGCTGGAGACGTAAATATGGACACTGCAGAAGAGTGGAAAACTAAACTTCCGGACTTAACAAAGGATTTCAACGCAGCTGATATTTTTAATGCTGACGAAACCGGCCTGTTTTTCAGAGCTCTTCCAAATAAAACTTTAGCAGAAAGAAGTGAGAAATGTGTGGGCGGGAAAATGCCGAAAGAAAGACTTACCGTCATGCTCTGTGCCAGTTCCACAGGAGAGAAGCTCAAACCACTGGTAATCGGAAAAAGTGAAAAACCAAGATGCTTCAAAAATGTGAATATCGCATCGTTGCCTGTTCACTATAAATCAAATCGAAAAGCCTGGATGTCATTCTCAATTTTCTCGCAGTGGTTGGAGGACATCAAAGAGATGATGAGGAGAGAAAGAAGAAAAATTCTTCTTCTTGTGGATAATGCAGCATCACACAAAAACATGCAACTGAGCAATGTGAGCCTGAAGTTTCTACCACCGAACTGTACTCCTATTATCCAACCATTGGATCAAGGAGTAATCAAGACCTTTAAAGCTCACTACCGAATCCATTTTCTGAGGAAAATGTCCCTGGTGATGGAGGAGGCAAATTCTGCAGCTGAACTAACAAAGAAAGTCAATGTTATGGATGCTGTCTACTGGATATCAATGGCTTGGAATGAAGTAACCCCTCACACTATCAAGAGATGCTTTTATAAAGCAGGATTCCCGTGTGATGATGACCATTTAGGAATAGAGGACCAAGTATCAAAAGCTGTGAATGACTTGGGGTCCATTCTTCAGGAGCTTCATACTGAAACTGAACCTGACTCTAATCTCGAAGTCGATGGAAGCCTTCCGATTTGCGACAACAACATCGTTGAAGAGGAAGAGGATAGTGAAGATGAAGAATCAGAACCTCAAGACACTAATGAAACAAAAAGAACCCTTACATTCAAGCAATATGGCCAAGGGATTCAAGACCTGATGGACTATGCGGTTGAGCATCATCCGGAAGCCTTTCCACTTCTTAAACAATTAGACAATATGTATGCTGCACGAGCATATACATTGTAAAAGCAGACTAAAATTACTAACTTTTTCAAGTAATTAACCATTTATGTATTATATATAATTATGTATTATTATATATTTTGTAAAACTTTTTTAATAATATTAAATTTAAAAAATGAGATGGTAGGATACAGGTCCGACTGAATTTTATTTGACATTGCACTAGCTGCCAAATCTAAACTAAGCACCTCCATCTCGGTAACTAGCGTGGCTAACCAGGCTTAGCATTCTATAAAATTTCATTGCGTACTCACATTTCTCAATCTCCCTCTATACTGAATACCCCCGTAATCTGAACACTTTTCCCTGGTCCCTTTAGTGTTCAGAATAGAGAGAGTCCACTGTATTTCTATCACACCCTCTAATTTGTCGTGAATTGTCTGAAGAGAACAAATTCTCAGCAGTCGTGTCATGAGAATTTGCGAAATCATTTCACCAGTGACAATATTTTTACGTCACGACTTGCAGTCATAGTTGAATTTCTAAAGCATTTTTTAACCTGTGACATCAAGGTGACGTCACTCGGTCAATCTCACTTACGATGCCCAACACGCAAACTATTGGCTTTCTTCACTTACGAATATGAAACGGATGTCACAAAAGCTATTTCTAGAACTGAAAGTAGAGTAAACTCGCTAAAAAAATTGGAGAACGAATGGATTTTCAGATTTCAAGTGGTTCTCTCCCCCCCCCCCCCCATCCTCCACCCCACCCCATTTCTTTTAGGTATTTGGTTATAAAATAGCCAAATACCTAAAAGAAATGGGACTTCTGCTTTAAATCTGGTAATTCGTTTGCATCAGTAAATGCCAACCGCTTGTAAGAATTCGGAACTATACATAGTGCTTATTTATGAGGTTTATTATACATAGTATAGTAAATCCTATTTTTCACTTTAGCTTTCTTAATTACCCCTGCATAATCTTTCACAATAAATTCCCCCTCTTTTTTTTTCTCTTAACTACATAGCTTAATTTTCAAAGATTTTATTGTATCGCATAAATAAACACCTTTCTATCTTGATTATCCTACAATTC